>CM035419.1:184305532-184378032 GCA_020310875.1 Ceratopteris richardii
TCCCACAAGGTGCAAGCGTTCTTTCCTTGTATCTAGATATGATTGTCCTGCTCGATGTTACATGGATTATTTTTCACATAGTGCAACATCATCATCATCATGTATCATGAATTATACTGATATGTATACATGATTTCAGTCGATAGATGCATGATGCCATCATGCATCAATTATGACTTGTAGATTTGTTTACCATCATTTCCTATAATTATGATGTATGTGTATGTATTTCATTTTTTTTTTTTCAAGGGTCCCGTTAGGAAACATCAGAAATCTTTTCCCTAACTCGTCATAAGCCGGATTTCCGTCAGAAGTCAGAATCTCGTGAGTAACAACTATGCGAGTGCGGTTGTGTGTGCATGTGCATCGTGTGCATATATGTATGTGCTCATGCACATATACAATGATGATATGTCATTTTGATAGTAAAAGTCTAACTCATGAGACATTGTATTAACGTGACTCGTATTTACTATTAGTGTGACCTTCGTTGTGATATCATGACCTTTGTAGCAATAATATTATGATAGATTCATGGAATCATGGTGGTTTCAATTTCACAAGTTGGTTGGACACAAATGGTATTTTAAAGCTTAAACTTTAGTATTCCAAATCTAAAAGCTAATACCTATTGTATGAGAATTTAGATTTTGACTTGTCAAATTATTACTTAATATTAATGATTGAAGTTTGAACTTATGTTTGAACTTGTTACAATGGTGCTACATTGTAACAATATGTGAGGCTTCAAAATTATAAACACTGAAACAATGAGAAAACACTTGCTTGAAACTTTGATGTGGTATGCCATTTTGATCAAATAGTTATGTGAAAATTTGAAAGTCGAGATTAATGTTCATTGTTTATAGTTTGATGTAACATAGATAATATTTGACTCTCGTGTGAATCGTGATCCCCATATAAGTTGTAGCAATGTAAAGAATGGATTTTGGACTTCCTCACTCTACAGAACGGACTAAGGTTGAAACATTGATATTTGAGTTTTCAATTTCTCATTACTGACAACTGTGTAGAAAACATAGTTAATAAAAATTCATTTTATAACGTATTCTATCATTGCCACTTGATACATGTTCGAAGATCCCAAAATTTCTCGAAAAATTAAAAATACATTAAAAAAAATCTTTTTTGTGATGCATCCTCACAAACTTTGATATGTTAACCAAAGTGTTGGCAGCAGATTGCCTTTCACGTTGCAAAAACATTGGGTTGTAACAATGCAAAGAATGACATTTAGACTTTGTCACTCTGGAGAACATATTGAGGTTGAAATTTAGATGTTTTGAATTTCTTAAACGAATTATGTATAATGCATAGTCAATAAATATGCAGTTTATGGTTTATTCTATCATACTCACTTAATACAATTCTAAGATCCAAAGAAAGAAAACTAAAAATAACCAAAAACAATTAAAATTCAAAACTTTTTTTGTAACATTTTAACAATGGCCCTTACTCATATGCCTTCATTCGCACTGGTCAAAAATGAAAACTTTTTAAAAAGAAATGAGTTTATGTTATTCCTTAGTCTAAACCCCATCCAATCCTTGTGCTACATACAATAAACATTTTAATCGCCTAATCCTTCACTTATCAAGGTCAACGCTCCAATACATTCCTTGAACAAGACTAGCATTGCACCCTATAAATCTTGAGAATCCAGTGAATTATCTAAAAGAGAGAGTGTTAGAAAATTATCTTCCTTGTTTATGTTGTGACATCGAAATAGTTACAGCCTTGTGGAAATATCCTTTTTGTATGTGAGGAAAAATCAATAAAAACAAGCATTCCTGTTTCTTGGATTATAATAAAATCTTATGTAAGAGTTTGTCGAAGATGTCTACCATATAATCTCTCATCTTCAAATACTTCAAAATTTCCTTACTGCATTATTGTCGAGTGGAAAATGTACCCCTCCTAAGTAGTACTTTTAAACAAAAAATAAACAGAAAATGCCCAAAATAAACAAATTCTGTTCCAATTTACAGTGGCTATCTTGAAAGCCTTACTGCACTGTCAAAATAGAAGAGGTCTTCCTCATCCCAGGAAACTAAGCTTCTCAAGTAACCCCAATTCTTGGAAAGGGAAAGTCTTTTTTTCCCTTCCACCTATGAACAAACTATTCTGACGAGAATTCTTATATAAAGAGTAATATTGGGCTCCATAGAATGGTAGCACTTTGAAGCATGACAAGGCTCCTATGGAACCTCGGTGACAAATATCCTGGTTTCATTGCTACTGCTGAGCAATTCTTCTTCACACAGATAGCTTAATAATGCCTTGATATCGAGGGGCCATGGCCCAGTGGTTCTGGGTGCAATCCCTCTTGGGCTCGCCATATCCATATGGAATTACAAGGAGAGGGCTGCCCACCCCTTCATAGTTTCCTTGTAACTTCAAAAATAAATAAATAAATAATATTAATTATAATAATAAAGAAGTCCTCTGACCGAAGTTCTACTCAGATATCATCCTCACTTATTTTATCTATCAACACTGTCCATCTCGTTCAACTTAAGTATTTGAATTCTCAAACATCACAAAAGACAGTCAGAAAACCTTACAGAAATGCACATAACATGAAGGAAGGTTGAACATGGGATAAGCCACAAAGCTCACCTGTCCTTTTCAACACATTTTCGACTCCAGCAGTAATTGTTTGCTGCAGCCCATGACATTCAGGTGTGAGAATGAAATGGTGAAAATGAAGGAATTCAAGACCATAAACAATCCAGAAAATCTGTGAGCATGCAATAAAGGGAGGCAGACCTGATCTCGGTGGCCCAATCCATTCTTACTAGTCTCCATACTTTTGAGACCGTTTTTCACGCAAGCATCCAGCTCCCAGAGTGTTTCATTATCAAATGAATCTATGTCTACCTCAATTTCATCATCTTTTTGGCTTAGATCTGGGTTCCTCTCCTTCATTAGACGGATTATCTCATCCTGCATTAATGCAGGAAGAAGCTGCAGATTCTCAACCAAATTCTTTTTCTCTTGATAGGTCATTTCTCTTTGTGGCTTCTTGTCACTGCTCACAACGAAAGGTTTTGATGGAGCTTTAGGCTTCACAGGTCCCTGTAACTTGGAAGTAGTTTTTGGCATTTTACTTTTGGGTGCTATGGCAGTGCTCACATTTGCTGGCTTCTGTGTCTGAATGTTTGATGGCCCAAGCTCTATGCGGGGCATCTCCTGTCTCTCCTTAGATGGCTCAGGTAATGTGTTTGAGTGTCTACCAGTCTCCAATTTCCCCATCTTATTACTTATTATGCTCCAACTTTTTTCAAACAGATTGAGAAGTCCCTTTGCCATTTGATGGACATCGTTACCTGGTGGATTATAGGTCATTGCATTATCAAACGTTAGACGCACATCACTGGCGAATTGTTCAAGAGAATTATATCCCCTTTTTTCCAACCTTTTTTTAATCGTCCCAAGGTCCATTGGCTTTTTTATGAAATAGTGATAATCTGCGAGCCCAAGTTTCTCTGCATCCACCGGCTCGTTAAAAATCCAACCATCTTTATGACCCATGAGTTTCTTCAGTATAGCTTTGCACTGAGCAAGGAGGTCGGGTTTTTTCTTACTGGATTTGCTCTTCCGTTCAGTACCATTTGCAACATGTCTAGCTTGGTGATTAGCAAGTAACCTAGGACTTGATGTTACCTCTTTTCCAGCTGTACTTCTAGCATCATTCCCAGAAAATTGAGCATCGCTCACTGTTGGATATGCACCGGTAGAATGCGAATGATTCCTCTTCAACTGCAGTTCCCTTGCCTCTAACTTGGAATAAAGCCCCTTCACTATGTTCAATTCCTCCCTCAATCTTTTCCGCCTTTCCGTTCGCGACTCCGCTCTAAGTTCTGTGGTGGGAATCGCCATAGCTGATCCTCTAGAGGGCGAATCTCGGCTGGGACCCTGTTGCTGTCTCCACTTCTCCTTCCACGCTTGTGCATTTAGGCTCATTGATTTCCGATTTAAACTTGAGGAATCATCTGAAGAAGCTTCATAAATTGGTCCCGAATAGGAAGCATTCATGGGTGGCAAACGTCTCCAAATAGACACTGATTAGCCTGTGTTTCGATAATATTCTAAGGACCTTACTCTGAAAACCGCCAAGAAACACAGAGGTTCTACCATTTTTTCGCGAATTATTGTGGGAAGCAGCTGAGGACCGAATAGCCTGTGAAACGTCGGGGTGGAAACGTGTCACAGCTTGGAAAACGAAACGTCCCGAGTAGCTTATTAGGTTCTGCTGGGGGGAAGGGGGGAAAAGACTCTGAAATCGTGCTCTGAAGAGAAAAGTGATTTCACCGTAGTA
This sequence comes from Ceratopteris richardii, assembly GCA_020310875.1. Classification (NCBI taxonomy): domain Eukaryota; kingdom Viridiplantae; phylum Streptophyta; class Polypodiopsida; order Polypodiales; family Pteridaceae; genus Ceratopteris; species Ceratopteris richardii. The sequence continues at coordinate 184,309,875 of CM035419.1, forward strand.
ATAAAGATCCGAATTCGGAGCTATATTCTTGGGGCAAAACTTCTAGAATTGATCAGAAAATTGAAGGGGAGGTAAATATCGAACGAGAATCTGATCTTGATGTATCAATACTCAGCTCAGAGAGGGATTAAGTACGAGTTTGGCGTAGTCGGGATTACGCCTGCGCTGAATTGCAAGACTTGATGAGGAAAGGAACGACTTCGAGACCGCGACAGGAGGAGGTACAGCAGACCTTTCGCTTACCCTTCTTATGCTTCTACTCTTGCAGAAGCAGCTTTTTGAAAATTAGGGAGGACAGCGTCTGCAGCTAGATCAACTCTGTACAAATAATGTATCTCGCGCTATCTGATTTTTACGATGTCGTCTCGATCTCGCCCCGCGCCCTTGGATGTGGATTCTATGTATGCTCTCGATTGCTTGCCTCGAGAACAAGCGTTCTAGCGTGATTTTGGACGATTGCGCAGATTTTTTTTTTTTCACAAAAAACCGTAATTATAGAAAGGAGGTTAATAAATCTCTAGGATTCTTCTCTAATTGCATTTCTTTTTTTCTTTGAGAGTACAATGAATTAGAAATACACACTACACTCAGTCTCGTAAGGTAGAAGAACCCATCATGAGAATCTCATGGACATGTCCGACCAAGACTTGAATTCAGGACTTCCTCCCATAGTTTTAAGGCATCATCCACTAAGCTACACGGGCTCGGACGACTCTAATTGCATTTCTAGAGCGCTGCATCCCCACAAAATTATAGAGCAATCCAAATTTTTTTCTCTAAAAATGTTTATGAGCATTATAAATTGATAGCCATGGTCAAGGATCCATTGATGGAGTAGGTCATCAAGCATCATGTTCCCTCATCTTCATCTTCCTATGGTTGATTCTAGATAGAAACATTGGTTCAATCGTTAGGGAGGGTAGAATCTAAAAATGTTTATGGGCCTTATAACTTGATAGCCATGGTCAAGGATCCATTGATGGGGTAGGTCACCACGCATCATGTTCCCTCATCTTCCTATGGTTGATTGTAGATCGCAACACTCGTTCAATAGTTACGGAGGCATCTAGTAGATGGGAAGATCAAGTTCAAAGTTAGCAAGAAGGTTAAGAAGAGTGGATCATCACATATTTCTCATGGTCCATCATCACCAAAAAATGAGACCAAGGATCATAATATCTCCGGGATGGTGTCCTCTTGTGATCGAGTACAATCATTGTGAATACAATAGGCCTATCATCCAGAGTGATTTTTACCTCTTATAGTTATGCACAATGAGGTATCACAAAGACAAAGCTAGCATCAAAAGGTGACTTTTTTACATAAATAGCTAAATGGTTGCGGCCCTTTAAGAACCCAAAAGCGTGCTTGGGAACAAGCCGACAAGATGATGTCAAATGCATGTATAAGTGTGCTAAGACAGAGATGTGTTTATGAAAAGGAAAACCTATGATTCGGAAGTGCAATGGCAAGATTGTGGACCAAGTTTGTTCTTGATTGTGGTGAAGTTGAGTCTCTCAAAGGCATGAAAATTATGAGAGGAAAATCGGGAATGCTGCTAGCTTTTTACTATTAATGATGTCATCTTGTGTATGGACTCTCGAGACTAGTTAACTCAAACCAATGAAAGAAGGGATATTCAAGCTCTAGGCCTTTGTTACAAAATGATAATTACATGGGGTATACCACAAACAATAGATTGAAAACTTGCCCCAAAAAAAAAAATCTTCAATATGCAAAATATTCAAGGTTTCTTTGAGGATTATCATGGGTTCCTTTTGAGCAAAGGGCCATTTGAAGGGGCAATCAAAAATGTAAAGCCAATGGAGTTAGTTTTTTTTTTAAGAAGAAGTTCAGCCAAAGCGTAATCTCCCTTTGCTTGAATTGATTGAAAGAACAATTGTACAAGTGAATGGCATAGTACCCATGGGACTCCCTGTATCTCACAAAACAGAGGTTAAATTGTTCGAAAGTAACACTAGAAAAGATTGTCCAAAGGCATCTGATTTAATATTGCCTGAAGGCATTACACTATCCTTAGGCCCACATGTCTTACAGTAGAGAGAGGTTGAACCCTTGCCCCCACCTCAAAAAGCAAAGGGCCCAACCACCCATACTAACGTGCAATAGACAATCTTTAAATAAATAAGCTATAAAAAAAAAACAATATGTAATTTACTTTAAAGTTTAGTTTCGTATCAATAATTTTAGGGCTAACTCGAGTAAAAAGGGATACATGATAAGTAGAATCATACACGTGTGCATGCGAGTTCCCAAGCTTGTAGTCTACATGGAAAGTAGATGGATGTAATCCATGTATCCTATTTTCCTCTCTTTCCTTTTTGCCTTTCTACATGATGAATGAGTTCATTTTCTTATATTTCCCCCCATTGAATACTAAGTTGTATGTCATATATATATATACAAGGCATTTTTAGGTAGTGGATGTGAGAGAAACTAGCCTTTCAATACCAAGAAGAGGTGCTCTTTACCTCCCAACCTAATTCTTGTATAGCTTCAAGTATGTACATATGAACCACATGTCCCAATTACTCGTATGGTAAGTGCAAGCATGTGTGCATGTGTCTAAATGAAGTTTCTAGAAGTTTTTGTTGGTAAACAATGTCAAATTGTCTAAAAATTAGCAAACTCTAATTTCAAAAACGGCCCAAATTATCAAAATAGTCAATTCAAACAACATGCTCAAAATGTTTTATATATTGTTGTATATCTCTCCAAGGGTTTTCTTTTGATACATGACACTACCATTAAACATCATCCAGGGTTCCAAAACCCTAAACCTTGTTTGCATGTTGGTCCATTTTTTTTTTAATGAAGCACATCATTGGATAGCTCTCATTCCCTCGTTCCAAAAAGGACCATCATTCATATACTTTAGGTCATTGTTCAATAGATTTTCATAAATTCGTTTTTTTAATCAAATAAACTTTACGTAAATTTACAAAAAGGAGCCTCATCGCTCACGAATTCTACCTTTCACTAATGCTTTACTCATTGGGGGCTCTTTGGGCACACTTTCAATATTAGGTCATACACTTGTTCGATTACAAGTGTGCTCTAGGATTAGAGGAGTCATTTGTTCCTATATCTCACGTTGTACTATATATTTTAGAATTTACAGCTTCTACTCATCGGTACTATAAATTTTAGTGTTTACAGCTTTTACTCATCATTTGCTACGCAAAGTTCAAGTGTATCAAATTTTCTATTAGGGTTTGTCATTGCTAATATTTTCTCCAGCATATTGACTTTGTATACAATCAATTACTCTTCACATACAAGACATACACTTCCTCCATAACGCTTAGACAGTCCTCTATTTTCTATATCTAGAACCCTTCAACATTCACCCTATATTATGATTTTGTATATTTTACACACACATTGTCTTAACATTATTTCATCAATATATTTTATTGTTGAGTAGCATTCAACTGCTCTTTATCTCTCTCTTGTCTCGTTTCTAGTTTTTAATCATTCATCTTTGTTACTCGGTTCAAGGTGTGTGTGTGTGTGTGTGATTAAGGTTCTAAGTGTGGGACCGATCTTGGGAAGATATGTTGGACTTACTTCACTTCTAACATTTGGTATCAGAGCCTTGTCTATATACATAACATGTCCTCAGGATGAGTGATTATAGAGATAGACTGGAACAAGAAGACAAGCTTGATGGAATGTCTAACTATCCAATGTGGAGTTTCATGATAATAAATTTTTAGTGTCCAAAGAATTATGGAATATTGTCAATTGCAACTATCCAAGGCCAAGATAACCTACAAAGGATTTTGCAACTTCTTCAAAACAACCTATTGCTCTGATTTCTACTCAAAAGGTGGTTGAAGTGGAAGAAGAAAAGTTCTTCTCATTATTTGAATTAGGTAAAACATCATTCGTTCCTCGAATTAGGCAATGCAGAACCTCACATTAGGCTTGGTTTGAGTTGGAGAATCTCTATCAAAGCAGAAATCTTGTTAGGAAATCTCATCAAAGGAGAAAGTTAGCCAATGTATGGGTGAAAGTTGGTGAGTCATTACTTATATTTTGAAGCTTCTAAATGTTTAGTAACCATTTTCAATGAAGAAATGATAAATACATTCATCAATTCACTTCCAACTACATATCATTCTTTTGTTACTTCTCTTTCTCTCTCTCAATAAGAGATAGAGAAATATCATATGAAGAGTTGGAGTTCTTGTTATTTCTAGATGAAGGTTAACAAAAGAGAAAAGAATGATGAAGCTATGGAGTCATCATCCAAAGGCAAGAAGAAGAAGAAGGAGACTACCAAGAAGGAGATAAAGATCCAACAAAGCAAGAAAGAAAGTAAGTTATCTACCTCTAAGTCTTCAACTACATCTTCTTCAAGATCTACTTCAACTACCTCATCCACACCTAAGTAGAATTCTACTTCATCCACATCTACACCTAAGAAGGGTATATGCCATTATTGTAAGAAACTAGGTCATCATATTGCAGAAAGCAGAAAGAGGATTTTCAATGAAAAGAAAAGAGCATCAAGTAATAATAGATAATAGATAATCATGATCAGGATGTAGCTGGTGTTGGATAAGTCACGCTAAAGTCAAGAGCATGTGGTAAATCTATCATTTCTCATGTTTTGTATGTACCAAAAATGAAGAAGAAATCGCTTTTTATCTCTACTTTCTTATCAAATGGTTATAAAGTGATTTTTAAGAAGGATTCATGTCAAATCCTTACATGTAATGGGGCTCATTGTTTATTACAAGGTGACAACAAAAGTGATATGTTTGTTTCGTCAAAAACCAGCCATGTTAATCTTGTTAGGTCTTCTACACCAAAGGAAAACATGAAGTTATGGCATGCAAGATTTGGTTGCATATTTATAAAATGCTCAAATCTATGAATTTTAAAGGATGCAAAAGTCTCGATGTCTTCAACCTTTCTGCTTTGTTGACTTGACACATAAAGCATTCTTGAACATAAGTGTGGACATCTCTGGCTAATCCAAGCCACCAAAATGTTATTCTAGCAAGCTTTATTGTCTTGTCTTGGATGTCCTGCGCAAGGCACATCATGATTATCACACATGACTTTTCTTCTCAAATATCGAGAATCTGTTATGCAAACCTTTCCTTTCCTTTTGACTATTCCATTCTCCTCTGAGAAATTGGAATACAAAATGGACTTGTTCGCTCTACTAGGGAAAGAAGCAACTAGAACTATCCCATCTCCTATAATAGAGTCATCACTGATGGCTCTAATAATCTATAACAAGTGTAGATCTTCCACCTGTGCTTCCTTTATCTCTTGAAGCAACGAGCTTCCGAGCATTATAAAGCCCATTGATACATGATCTGTGATAATGCATCAGCAACTATATTCTTTTTGCTCTTCTATACAGGATTTCAATGTGAAACTCTTGCATGAGCTCAACCCAACGAGCGTGTCTGCCTCGAAGATTTGGCTGACTACAAAAATACTTAAGTGTATGGTGATCTGTGTATACCTTAAAGTCTACACCATAAAGATAGTGTCTCTAGACTTTAAGTGCATGCATCACTGCATACAACTCTTGTTCATGCACTGGCCAGTTGTGTTGTGCACTGGTCAATTTCTTGCTTTCAAAAGCTATTGGCATTCCATCTTGGCTCAAAATTGTCCCTATGACTATGCCACTAGCATCTATCTCTAACTCAAAGGGTTTCTGTGGATATACCACTTTGAGTATAGGAGCCTCTGAAATCGCTTGTTTCAGAGTATCAAAACTCTCTTGCTGCTCTTGGTTCCATGCAAACAGAACTTTGCCTTCAAGCAAGTTCATCATATGTGCTGCTATCAACGAATAAGATGAGATGAATTTTTGATAGAAACCTAAAAGTCCTAGAAATGATCGTAATTGCCCCTCGTCCTGAGTAGGCCAAAATAAAATAACTGAAACCTTCTTGGGATCCCTTTGAAACCCATCAGCCAATACCACATGCCTAGATACTCGATCCTCACAATCTAACAAATATGTCATCCAGGCATGTGGTGGATGTTCTTCTATTCCCTAGATGAATAGAAGGCATTCCGTTTGTTGGAGTTAGACGTCTGCGGAAGCACGCGAACAGCACAAGGAAGAGGAAGAAGCTTGGAGCACAACACACAAGACTGAATGTATTACTAGAGAATGTACAAAGATTAGTAGCCCATTAGGGCAATAGGCGTATATACAAGCCGGGGGAAAAAAACCTCCTAAAGAGGGAAAAAAGTGCCCCGGCGGTCCTAGAGTGTTCACACACATCACTACCGAAATATATCAACAAATCCCCCCTGGGAGTGATGCGGTGAACAAGGAGCTGGCACTCATGTATAAGGAAGTGCCGAGCTATGTGGAAATCACTCCACAAAAGGAAGTAAGCCCAAAGCTTTGCGGAAAGCTTCAAACTTCTCCCTAGGCAGAGCCTTCGTGAAAAGGTCTGCAATGTTCTCCTGCGTGGGCACATATGCCAAGCTGATCTCCCCAGCAGAGAACCTCTCCTTGACATAGTGATAATGCACCTCAATGTGCTTAGTGCGAGCATGGAACACAGGGTTCCTCGCAACTGCCAATGCGCTCTGACTGTCAGTGAAGATGGTGGTGGCAGAAGACTGGCCAACACCCAAATCAGCCATAAGGCGTCTGAGCCACACACACTCAACAGTCGCTGTGAAAGTTGCCCTATACTCAGCCTCACAACTGGAAGTGGCCACAGTAGGCTTCTTCTTGCTCAACCAAGATATACATGAGCTACCAAGCATGAAGCAAAAACCACTGGTGGACACACGAGTGTCATAGCAACCAGCCCAATCTGAGTCAGAAAAAGCATGCAAATCTGGCGGTAGTGATCCCCCCTTGGGATAAAACAACCCAAGTAGCCGAGTACCACTCAAGTAACGAAAGATGCGCTTAACCGCTTTCCAATGCGTGACTCCTGGGCAATGCATAAACCTGCTCATCTGTGAGACAGCAAACTGAATATCTGGCCGAGTAATGCATAAGTAAATCAAGCATCCAACAGCCTGCTGATAGAGAACAGCATCAAATGCATCTCCAGCATCATGAAGACTCAATCGTAAACCTGTCTCCATAGGAGTGGCAATAGGCTTACAGTCTTCAAGGCCAAAATGCTGCAATAATGTGTCAATATATTTCGTTTGACACAAAGCCATTCCACCATCAACTTGCATAAACTGAATGCCCAAATAGTGATGCAAATGCCCCAAAGCAGACATCTCAAATGAGGCATGCAAATCAGCCTTGAAATCAGCAATATGCTTCTCAAGAGGACCAGTGAGCAGCATGTCGTCTACATAGACAACAATGATCAAAAGCACATCATTAGCACGCTTAACATATAAGGTGCTTTCAGTTGGACTGTTCTCAAAACCATGTGCAATCAGATAGGCATGTATTTTCTCATACCAAGCACGTGGTGCTTGCTTTAAACCATATAACGCCTTCTTTAACCTGCACACCTGGTTTTCATGCCCTTTCTGCACAAAGCCACGGGGCTGAAAAACATACACTTCTTCATGCAAGTCACCATTCAGAAATGCTGTTTTAATGTCCAACTGATGTACATTCCAACCATGATGGGCTGCAAGTGCACAAATGCTCCGAACAGTAGTCATACGGCATGTAGGTGCAAAGGTCTCATCAAAATCAATGCCTCTTTCCTGCGCATAACCCTTTGCAACAAGCCTAGCCTTATACCTGTCAACTGTACCATCAGGTTTACGCTTCAGCTTGTATACCCACTTAGTGCCAATGGCCTTCTTGCCAGGAGGCAAGTCACATAAAGACCATGTACCATTCTTCATTATAGCATCATATTCAGATTGCATAGCAGCCATCCAATTTTCTGAATTTTGTGCTTCATCAAAAGAAACAGGCTCATTCTCATCACAGAGACTAGATGCAGCCATAGCATAGCAATCTGATGCAAAGGAGGTACTATGAGAGCCTGAACGAGTACGATATGACAAAGGTGCATCTAATTTGCTGTCACGCAAAGTCTGCACCAGCCATTTTGGCATAGTTTTTGCCTGTTCAATATCAGCTCTCTCATCAACAAGTGCATCATGTAAATCTGCATCAGAAATGGCATGATCTGCATCATCATATGAAACCTGCAAAGGCTGAGAAGTTGCCTCATTAGGACCAGCGCTAGCCTGTCCACCTGTAAAAAGAGGCATCAAAGTATCATACATGTCTTTGGAGCTAACAGATGTCTCCTTAGTACATGAAAGCAATGGCTGAATAGCATCTTCCACAAAGACAACATCACGGCTAACCAGAATGCGTTTAGTCTGTGGATGATACAGACGATAGCCTTTACTTTCAGAACTGTACCCAACAAAAATACATTTTACTGCCTTATCATCCAATTTTCTGCGATGTTGTTCAGGCACTAATGCATATGCCAAACAACCAAAAACACGCAGATGAGCAACAGATGGCTTGCGGTCATGCCAAGCCTCATATGGAGTGATAGACTGCAATGCTTTCGTGGGACACCTATTCAGTACATATGCTGCACACATGACAGCCTCAAGCCAGAAACTATGTGGTAAAGCCTGACTTTTGACCATGCACCTCGCCATCTCCATGAGTGACTTGTTCTTTTGTTCAGCAACTCCATTCTGTTGAGGTGTATACGGCACTGTACACTGGTGTTTTATCCCACGTTCAGCCAGAAATGCATTAAAATCTGAAGACATATATTCCCCCCCTCGATCAGAACGGAGGGTGCCCATTTTACATGCTGACAGATTTTCAGCCAAAACCAAAAACTGTTTGAAGCACATGAACACTTCGGACTTTGCTTTGAGTGGATATACCCATGCATGCCTGGAAAAATCATCAATGAAAGTCACGAAGTAAAGGTAATTTCCAAAAGAGGGTGTCTGCATAGGACCACAGACATCACTATGTACAAGCTGCAATTTCTGCATAGCCCGAACTGAACCATCTTTTGGAAAGGAAGAACGCTGCATTTTGCCCAAAATACAGCCTTCACAAACATGTTTTCCAGGTGCCTCAAGTTTGGGCAAAGAGGACACCATTTCAGATTTCTGCAGGCGTAACAAACTAGCAAAATTCAGATGACCAAAGCGTGCATGCCAAAGCTTTGCATCTGACATAGCCTGAGAATCATGAACTGCACATGCCGAATCATTCACAGATTTTTCATAGTCTATGAGCTTATACAGCCCACGACATAAAATGCCAGAAGCAATAATCACATCGCCATTTGAGAGATCATGGACTGTACACCTGTCATCAACGAATTTCACAACCAAGCCAATCTTGGCTAATGCAGAAACTGATAACAGGTTCTTTTTGATCCCTGGCACAAATAAAGCATCTGACAAAGTGAAAGAACTACCATCAGCAGTAGTCAGAATGATCTTACCAACTCCCATAACAGGATAAGAGGAGTTATTGGCGCATGTGACAGTATTCCCTGTAGGGACAGGCTCGAGTGAAGAGAAGAAACTGCGCTGCGAGGTAATATGTTTGGTTGCCCCACTGTCAAAGTACCAAACATCTGAGTCTACTGCAGACATGCACTGATCATGAGAAGATGGGTCAAAATTGCAAACAGTAGTAAATGCCCATTCTTCTTCCTGCACAAGATTTGCAGACTCTGTTTTTGGTGTAGAGGCCTCTGCAACAACCATTCCAACCTCTTTCTTCTTTGCCTCTTTAGCAGCCAGTTTTGGACAGTTCTTTATAATATGATCATTTCCTTTACAGTACTTGCAGAACAATTTCTACTTTTCTGATTTCTTCTCATCTTTATCATGGTTCTTCGATTGTGCAACATTTGCAGATTTCTGCTTACTAGTAGAAGAGCTCCATTTTCCTTTGCCCTTCTGATTAGCCAGGAAAGCTTGATCTGCAACACGCATAATGGACCTGTTCTGCCTGGACTGATCTTCCTGCAACAGAACAGAGACTAATTCCTCAAATGACAAGGCATTCGGATTGCCTTTCATCATCAATCGAAGAGTAGAGGCAAAACTCTGATATGAATCAGGAAGGCCATTCAGAACGGTCTGCACAAGTGAGCTATCTGGTATAACCTCATCAACAGAAATCAATTGTTCCTTCAGGTCTTTGATCTTTGTAAGAAAACTGTCCATCGAATCACCTTCATTCATGTGCTCACTCTCCAACTGTTTTCGGAGGTAAGCAACACGAGCCTCATTCCTAGCCTGGTACAAAGTGGTAAGTGTATCCCAAGCATCCTTTGCTGTTCTGCAAGAGCGAATGTGAGGAATAATGGCACGTTTGACAGACAAAGCTATCAATGCATGTGCCTGGGCATCTCTGCCATCCCAACGAATCTGCTCTGCAGTAGGTGCAACAGAAACAGCAGCACGAACAAGAATCTGGGGAATATCATCTTCGACACCATCTTCATCAGCTCCAACACCTGTATTTGCAGTACCTGTCGTTACAGGTGTAACAGGACGTCTTTCAACACCCTGCACAATGTTCCACAATCCTTTTGCAACCAGTACATGTCGCATCATATAAGCCCATAATGGGTAGTTGGTACCATCCAACTTATCCTCAACAGCCAACATACGGAATACATCACTGCTTTCAGCCATGGCCGGTGACTAAAATACCTTGATGCAGAAAATTGACTGTATCTCAAAAAGTTGAACAGAACTGCCCAGACGAGTTCTGCTAGACCTGTAGCAGACTTCGAGACGCTTAAACTGGCGAACAGAAACTGGTATATACCTTTGGCACAAAAGGACGAAATAGCCTGCACAAGCACTGCGATAGTGCGTTCGGAGGCTGAAACGAGCTCAGATCGCGATTTCGGCACCACAGAGCAAAGCAGTTTTGATCTCGAAAACACCCTGAGTATGCTCACCAAATTTTGTGCGAATCTGAGACTGCAAACGGAGGAGTGTCGACGGCGCCCTGGAAGAATCAACGACCTGCTCTGATACCAATTGTTGGAGTTAGACGTCTGCGGAAGCACGCGAACAGCACAAGGAAGAGGAAGAAGCTTGGAGCACAACACACAAGACTGAATGTATTACTAGAGAATGTACAAAGATTAGTAGCCCATTAGGGCAATAGGTGTATATACAAGCCGGGGGAAAAAAACCTCGTAAAGAGGGAAAAAAGTGCCCCGGTGGTCCTAGAGTGTTCACACACATCACTACCTAAATATATCAACACCGTTTTCTTTTCTTTCCTGTTCTTGATTCCTTTGAATCTTAAGACATAGGGCTGTATAAGTAGGAACTTATTCTTATTCCGTCCTTTAACATTATTGACCTTGACACATATAAAACTTTATTAATTTCTAAAATTCTTTCTTACTGACTTGTGTCCTTGTCAATCATGTTTACTATTCCAAATTCTTGAAATCTCTAGCTTGCAGACTTGGTGTATGTACCCTTTTTGTGTGAACTCCCAACAAACTTGGTACTTTTCGCCCTTTCTCTACGTAAACATAAAACTTGAATCCACTTGATCACTTTACTTGGACACTATTTATGATGTTCTATAAAATAGAAACATCAAACTTGCTTCTCAAATTGTCTTCCATTTGGAACTAAATTTCTTACTTGTAAACCTTGCATTGTTGTATAATCATTCCTTAATGGAGACAACCTTGCCTTGTCTAAGAAATGCAAACCTTGTGTTGTTGTGTAATCACTCTTTACTAAGAATCTTGACCACAACCTTGCTTTGTCTTCTTATTTTTTGTTATGGTTGAAAATCAAAATCAATCTAAATTTTAGATTTTAAGAAGTGATAGAGTAGGAGAGTACATGTCAAATGACTTAAGTCATATTTAGAAGACAAAGGTATATCTTATCAACTCACTATTACTAAGACTCCAAAGCAAAGTGATGTTGCATAGAGAAAGAATAGGACACTTGTTCAAATGGCATGTATTATGATGAGTTGAGGAAGAAGCTTTCACAAAAGTTTTGGGTACGATGCTATTCACACAACTAATCACATTCTTAGCAGATTTTTCACAAAAGCTTTGAAGATAATTACACCTTATGAAGCATATTATGGTAAGATGCCCAATGTGAATTATTTTAAAATTTTTGGTTCTTCCTCTCATGTTCACATTGAGGAGAAGGATCGTGGTAAGTTAGATGAAAAAGATATCAAAGTCATTTTTTTTTTGTTATGGTAATGAAAGGAAAGACTATATATTCTATGTACCGTAAACATGTAAATTGCTACTCTCATGCAATGCATATGTAGCTGAAAATCAAATTTATGATAAAGACGCAAAAATTTTAGTTTTTATGCATATAGATAACTTATATTTAGCCATACAAGGGGGTGATCAACCTTCTCAAACGAATACACATGTTTATAAAGATAAAGGCAAAGATAAAGTTGTAACTCCTGCACAAACTATATATTATAAGCCATCACCACATCCTATACCTTCTCCCATTCCTACTCAACCTATTGAAGAGGAACCATTTTATGAAATTGGATAACCTTCAAGAATTCTAGAGGAAAGAGAGATGACACTAGTTTAAAAGAAAATTCCAAAGTGGTTTTTGCAAACCATGCTAGAAAGCAAAGCAATATTTTTTTTGATATCATAACATTCTAACATTTACTTGTGTTGAGAATGAATATGCTCGTGTTAAAGATGCATTACAGAGTCTTGTATGGAAAAAGAAATGCAAGAGGAGAATGACTCTATTCCTAAGAATAAAAAATTGAAACTTAGTGAGTTACCAAATGATAAGAAAGCTATTGGTGTTAAATGTATCTTCAAGCTGAAAAGAAAAATCAATGGTATGATTGACATGTATGAATCAAGGTTAGTCATCAAATTTTATGCACAAAAGAAAGGTATTGACTGTGACAAAATGTTTACTACTTCTAGAAACTTTCTTTTGTTGCATTCTTTGGTTGGAAATTATACCAATTAGATATCAAAATTGCTTTTGTTAACGGTGATCTTCATGAAAAATTTTATATACAATAACCAGAGATTTTTGAAGAAAAATGTAAAGAAAGCTTAGTATGCAAACTTATAAAATCTCTCTATGTTTTAAAACAAGCACCAAGGGCTTGGTATGAAAACAATTATTTATATCTTTTATCCATTGGCTTCAAAAACTTAGAAGTTGATCCTACACTCTATGTGAATCAGAGATAGATGTTTTGATCACAATCATCATTTATGTTGATGACACGATTATGAGAGGTCCCAGAGATTCAAATCTTCAGTTCTTCAAGTCAAAGCTTAAGAAAGTTTTTGACGTTAATGATCTTGGATTTTTACATTATTATATTGGCATTGAATTCATATAGAGGAATGATTGTATCTATATGACATAACAAAATTATATTTAGAAATTTTTGGAAAAGTTTGATATGTTAGATTGTAAACCTAAGCAAATACCTATGGATGTTAATGCTTCATTACAAGGAGAAGTAGATTCAAAACCTTGATGTTACACTTTAAAGTCAAGTGGTTTGATTTGAAATATCTATGTAATATATATCCTAAAATTTAGTTTCCAGTTTCTCAAGTATCAAGGTTCATGCACAAACCTCTAAAAATTAATTGGAAAATAGTTAAAATAATTTTGAGACATTTGAAAGGAACTATAAATTATACTATAGTTTTTTCAAAGTCACCACATTTTATACTTCAAGGATTTGGGATTTTGATTGGGTAAGTGATAGAGACCAAGTATAGCCTTTACAACTATACTTGAGGCTATATGGTTGCAAAAAATTCTCTGTTATCATTATCTTTATGTTCATCTTTGTATGCATTTATATTCAAATAGTCAAAGTGATATTGCTATTTCAAAGAATCCTTTTCATCATGCAAGAAAAAAACACACAGACTAAACACCCTCTAGAAAGGGGGGGGATTCATTTTACTTCTCCATTTGAGAGATTTGTCTATAATACATTGTGTACACTCCTCATAAACGCGACCATGTCAAGGCACATAATTCTATTCTTTTTTATTGTATCGAAATAACATTGTGGTTTTGTTTAATATAAAGGGTTACATTCCTGTGATTGATTCAAGTCAATCAAGAGACTACATAGAGTCAATGAGCATTATATATATAATTTGCAATCATCTAGGTATGGCTCTAATTTTTTAGTCAATTCTTCTTTCAATTTGATTGAGGAAAAGAATCATTGCACTACATGGTGTGCTTGGCTTTCTAGCTTGAGTGTGTGTGTATGATTCTACATTGAGGGAATCTAATTGGAGAAAATAGGTATACATGGAGTAGCAACTAGTGCACGGTGTGCTTGACTTTCTAGATTGAGTTTGCATGTGTATGATTCTACATTGAGGGAAGCTAATTTGAGAAAATAGGTATACATGACGTAGCATCTCTACTATAGAGAGTGATATACGATTGGTTAGGAGCACTTATTATACCTTGAGTGGCTCAGAGAGTAAGATAGATGAAATGACCTCATCAAGCTCAAGAGACTTTTAGAACTCAGATCCTAACACATGAGTGGGCTAGATGTCAAGAGTTGGAGGTGAGTGCCAAAATGGGCTCATCTTCACTCATTCCCATGTGTTTTGAGCCACCATGTATAGAGATGACTATGGGAAGTCAGTTGTTGGACTAGGCAAGCTCGCAGATTTGAAGCTACCTAATATAATTGTAGTAAGACATGATCGAGAGTTTGAAAGTAGAAAAGATGGGTTCCTACTACATGATCATTGTTAGGCTATAACAAAACACTCGATAGGGACTCCACATCCTAGATGATATTGGTCGTAAACCAAAACTAGGGCCTCAAAAAGACCAAGAATGCCTTACCATTGCTCAAAATGACCATGCATGTCTATAAATTTATACATGATTGATTATCTCTAGATCTATACTTTGCTCATGAGACCAAAAAAGCCTTTTGAGCTCACCCATCATACATGGGCCACGATCCTTTACAATTGGAGATATGTGAGTTCAGGTATGTAGATCAATCTTTACTACCGACATATGAGGATGGTTGACCGACCATATTATCCAACAGGGACAGGTGACCAAGCACACTTCATCCACCATGGACTACTTGTATTTGTGAACGATATTCCGAAAATTTTCATGGCTGCAAATTGTGGTCCTTGAAACCCCATTCCACCTATCTCAAATGTTCCAATCAACCCTTTAGTCACTACTATGGTCCCCATCTTGAGTGTATCATCCATGAATATGGCTATAGTAGCTTAATCCACTCCAATCCCAATGACCTATACACCCAAGTCTCTATGCTTGTAATGGATGTCTCAATTGTTATATCTATGCCCATGAGTACAACATCACCTAACAACTTTTACCTGCTATGTTTTTTGGGAGAATGCTAATAACAATGCCCATGTTGGGTATGCCACCACCATCACATCCGCAACCCAACATCCCTCCCATATTCCCACAACGGCCACCAAACATTCCAAATCTGGTATTCCTCGTAGGCCAGTAAGTGCTTATAATGCCACTAACCATTTGCATCTCTTAGCGCTTGGCAAAACCTCAACCACAACCTTATATGCCACAAAACCCTATTGTAATGTCTGACTTAGGAAGGAGGATTAGGCCTTCCCAAGTGGAAAAGTGTGTGTGAGACTACTACAAAGGATAGGGTGATCCTCACACACATGAGTTCGAGTTTAGCAAAGTGCTACGAGCTAAACAAATATCTAATTTCCTTACATAATATGAAGAATTTTGGCTGACCTTGAAAGGGATTTCCCTAGTGTGGTTCCAAGCATTTAGCATACAAAAACTTCCAAAATATTGATCAAATTCTGAGGGCTTTCCTAGAAAAATTTGCTAAAACAAGAGTGAGACATGATACCTCAACAATGATAATAAGCTTCAAGCAAGAAAAAAATGAGAAACTAGGATCAATTTTGCAACACTAAAGCAATACATAGCATGATGCATGACAAAGGACCTACCTCCATAGCCAAGTTGATAGTACATGCCTTGGATAGCTTGCAAAGTGCTCAATTATGCATTGTAGCATACTTTCTGTGTCCTACCGCCTTGGAGGATTGTACACAGAAATGCATTTGACTTGATGATGGCTTGATGAACTCAATTCAAGCCCTTTCATTGATCATAAAAGCAATTCCAAGTGAAAAATAAAGATCATTGTCTATTGACAAGATGGTTGAGGCAATCTCTAAGAAATTGAACATAAAAGCTTCTAGGTCTCCACCTAGAAGGCGCTCATATTGTAGAAAAGAGCGTCCAAGTTATTTGTGCAATAGACGACCACCTCACCCTGCATACCTGCAATATCCCACCTAGCAAGGCCAATACCAATACCAACAAGTTATGGGTAGTTATCAAGCCCAAAGTTCTTTTGCTCCATAGTACTAGTATCCACCATGATAATTTTCACATGTGAATAGGGGATCAATGTATCAAGACAAATTTCATTTGTAGAATGGATCTTTGTATTGTAATAATCGATTATGCATATCTTCTAAGTCTCCATTGAAAGTTCATATATTACGTGATTGTCATGATGCACCCTATTTTGCATATCCAAGTTATTCAAGGACCTATGTTAAAACAAAATACTCTTACTTATAGACATGTATGAAGTGGGATATTAGAAAATATGTTACTGAATGTTTAAAGTGTCAATTGGTGAAATATGAGTTTAAGAGAATGCCTAGAATGCTACAACCTTTGGATATTCCAAATAAAAAGTGGGATTCTATCTCTATGGACTTCATCACTAAATTCCCTACGACCAAAAGTAAAGATGATTCCATATTTGTGGTAGTTGATCAACTTGCCAAGTTTGGAAAATGTCTTTCCTGTGAAAAAGACCAATGCTACCTTGAACGTTGCGAGATTGTTTGTAAAAGAATTTTTTTGGCTTCATGGAATGCCTAAAACAAAATTTTTGTTCGAGACTCTAGGATCACATAAAACTTGTGGCAAGCACTATTTGAATTGATTCGTAAGAGTACAACTTTCCATCCACAAAGTGATGGGGAAATAAAGAGGGTTAATCAAGAACTTGAAGATATGTCACATATATATGTGAATGAAAAGCAAGATAATTGGAGTAATTAATTGCTTTTAATCGAGTTTGCATACAATAGTGCATGGCATGCATTTATAAAAATGACTCCGTTTGAGGTTATGTGAGATTAATATTGTTTGGTGGCACCTTCATTTTTTGAGTTTCCAAATAAAGTAGAAGTATCTAAAGAAATGCTTGAGAAGATGGATGAAGAACTTGGAAAAATTAAGCAACACATAAAAGAAGCTCAATTGAAGAGTCGACTTGTGTGAACTTAGACAATTTTCTGGCACATTACCCTTGTTTCCAATTATGAGGACAAAGTTCTTAATAGGGGGAAGAATTGTAATAGGCCTTTCAATAGCAAAACGAATCATTTTGAAATTTTTGTTATACATTACAAGGATAATGTTTAGAATGAATAATCAAGTCATTTTATGCATATAGAAAAAATGGGGATGAAAATTTTTATATTCTCTCTCTAAACTTTATCTACCTCATGTTTTATGGTTGAAAATTGAATCTAAAGATGAAAGAATTAGGAGAAATGTTGTATGAGAGAAAGGTAGAGCATGCATAGGAGAATAAAAGTGACTCTGTGAAAAAATTGTGAATCATGTTTAAAGTACCTTGTTTCGGGCTCTACATTTAGTTCATTGTAAGATTATGCCTTGATTTTATTCTCTCTCTAGAATTTGTAAACTTGCAAGGCTAAAAAATGATACTTGGAGGCGGATTTGGACTTATGACATCTCTAACACTATTGTGTAGAGCAAAGAGCTGAACATTTTTTCCTCTCACAAGTGTTTTGGAATTCCACATTATTTTTTAGTTATAAGGCCCAAAAAAGTGTGGATTTTTCCAACACTTAAAGAAAAAAGGCTTCTCTATTTCTATTCCAATCTGTGATTTTGATGCACATGTGTTATCATGCTCGATTACGGATGTCTTTGAGTATGTCTTTTTATTGTTTTTCTTGTACTTTTGACACACACTGCTAAAAAAAGCACTTGACTACTACGAATTCATGCTTTTGCGAAAGCTTTGCATGCAACATGGGGAGAACCATTTTTTGCTAAATAAGTTTTGCATGCAACAAGGGGAGAGCCATTTTTTGCTAAATAAGTTTTGCATGCAACAAGGGGAGAGCCATTTTTTGCTAAATTTGGTGGATTGCACACTTCTTTAAGGGACAATCAATTATGTTTTAAGGAGGATTTGTTGCATCATGCAAGAGGAGCCCAAAAATCAGAGAATTACTTTGTGATTGAGAGTGAGAGTGAGAGTGAGATTGGGATTGAGAGTGAGAGTGAGAGTGAGATTGTGATTGAGAGTGGGATTGTGATAGATCGATGGTGGTTTGGAGGTCAAGGCTTTTTCAAGAAGCTACTTTCCAAAATTATTGCATTGATTGATTCAAGTCTATAATACATAACTTCTCTTTCCCTAGGTTATATCTTTTCTTCTCTTTTGCATCAGATTTTCTCTTATCTTGTGCAAGTTATTTTTTTCTCTCTTCTACTATTCTTGAGTGATCAAAATCTTGTGATTTACCATAGTTTGTGATTGAGAAAGTGCTACAAGTGGTATCAGTGCAAAATCGATACTCGACAATGATGGGAGGTTTGACACAGAGGATTGGTGAGCAAGAGGAGCTTATTTAGAAACTTCTTGGAGAATCATGCAAAAAAGAGGTGGAAAGCAACTAGAAGGCACCAAAACGTGCTTGTGGAGCTAAGTGATGAAGTGGATGAAGGTAGAGGAACATCTAGTGTGCCTAGAGAAGACATAAATGGTATTATGAAGATATGGAGGCTAGTGAGTTTGCACTCGGCCAAGTCTTAAAGAAATCAAAATTGAATGGTTTTGATGATTAGAAGAAGATCCGAGAAGATCTCAAGGCATGGAATAAATATGTAGATTATTTCTTTGATCTTCAACAATTTAGTGAGGAATTCAAAGCAAAAGTTGGGAACCTACATCTACATGGCATCACAAAGCTATGGTAGAAGTCCTATATGTAGACTTTGGACACATTCTGGTCCAGTTCTATGGAAGGAATTTAGAAAGTAAGAAGAAAAATGTTATTGTTTTCCACACTACCAAATGGAGAAGAAGATGGAGTTCTAAAATTTTTGACAATACGAGAATGACAACCATAGCTTATATGTTGATGAGTACAAAGAAAAGTTCCTAAGCCTTCATAAATATACATTGGAGGTTAGTGGTGATGCTCTAAAGAGCAAGTTTATTGAAGAGCTTTGTGAGGAGATTCATTATCAACCAAAGGGATCAGGATGTGTTGATTTCCTTGATGTTGTTGTGATGGCTGAGAATTTTGAGAAGATGGAGAAGTTCAATATGTAGAAGGAAAATAGAACCAGATTCATTGTAATAGGACATAGGCCAAGACCTACCACAACAAACATGAACAATTCAAAGAACACTTTATCTTTTAAAAATCAAGGTAAGAATCCTATTTTGGTAGAAAACCAAAGGAGACGTCAACCCATCCCTTGGCAGCACGACCCTGATTTTATTGTGTGAGCAAAAAGACTCGGTTTGGTGTTTTCATTGCAGGGAGTAAGGGCATCAAACATATGAATGCCCGATCAAGGCAATATTTTGGCCTCCACAATCGAAGGTGATAAACATCATTAAGGAATGTGCAACAATTGACAAATCATATGATGAAGGTTAGTGCCCTAACTCTAATTTGTGTTGCATGGCCGCTTTTGTACTTGCAATTTTGGGTACAATTTCTATGCATAAAATCAGATTTCTGATCAATTTGGGTAGTATGCATTGTTTTCTATCTTTCAAATTTGTATCAAATTTAGGGATACCCCTAATTATGCAGATAACAAGACATGTGGGGATGAGCAATGGATGGCTACATATATGAAAGAATACCTTACATTATTTTTTTTCTGATAGGTGTCTTTGTGGGATTTTCCGTGTGATTGAAATGAAACGGAGTGATGGAACTATAGGCATGGACTAGTTACTTCAAAATTTTGCAACAATTGATTGTGAACAGAGAAAAATCACCCTAAGGTTAGATAGTGAATGTATCCACATTCAAGGTGACGTGCATAATCCTAAGCCTATTCACATTTCTACTATGTAGATAATTAGAGGTATATGTGATGGTTGTAGAACATTTGTAGTGTATGTGAACAATTTTCATGAGGAAGATAATTATGAAAATCTTTGAAATTATGTAGAAAATCTTTTGAAAGAATATATAGATGTATTTTTGGAAGACGTGCCTGGTATACCTCCACATAGGTAGATTGCCCATGCTATTGACCTATATTTGTGGAGTGAACCATATTCTAGAGCACCCTATGCATTTAACATAGATGAATCAAAGGAGCTTAAGATTCAATTAGATGATCTCTTAAAGAAAGGCTTAAGAAGACCAAATATTTCAACTTGACCAGCACCTATTTTATTTCAAAAGAAGAAAGATGGATCTTATAGATTATCTATTGACTACATGAGGTTGAATTAAAGAAATATTAAAAATAAATACCCACTCCCTCACATAGATGACTTATTATGACAATTAAGTGGAGCAAGTGTATTCGCTAGGATTGACTTAAGATCTAGATATCAACAAATTAGCATCAAAATGAAAGATATACCTAAGAAAGCTCTTCCAACATGTTATGGCCACTACGAGTTTACCATTTAGCTTTTGGATTAACAAATGCTCCTGTCAGAATCATGCACTTGATGAATAATACTCTCACGATTACCTAGATGAACTCATCTTAGTATTTCTTGATGATATATTTATATACTTAAAAGATGATTATGAGCATGTTGTACATCTCAAGATGACTTTGTAGTCTCTTAGAGAAGACAATTGTATAGAAAGAAAACTTAATGTTTCTTTGCTAAGAAAGCATAAAAATATTACTCTTCTCCACACTACCATATGGAGAAGAAGATGGATTTCTATAATTTTCAACAACACAAGAGTGACAACCATAGCTTATTTGCTGATGAGTACGAAGAAAAGTTCCTACATCTTCACAAATATGCACTAGAGGTTAGTGTTGATGCTCTTAAGAGCAAGTTTATTGAAGGAATTCATGAGGAGCTCTATTATCAAGTGAAGGGATTTGGATGTACTTATTTCCTCGATGTTGTTTTGATGGTGGAGAATTTTGAGAAGATGGAGAAGTTCAATATACATAAAGTGAATATAACGAGATTCATTGCGACAATATATAGGCCACAAAGATCCACAACCAACATGAACAATTTAAAGAAGACTTCATCTTTTAAAAATCGAGATACAAATCCTATTTAGGTAGAAAAACAAAGGAGGCATAAACCCATCCATTGACCGCAAGACCCTCATTTTATTGAGTGTTCACAAGGGCTTCTATATTATGATTTTGGGTATGATTTATATGCATAAGATCAGATTTCTAATCGATTCCGATAGTACGCATTGTTTATCTTTCAAATTGGTATAGAATTTAGGGATATCCCTAAATATGCAGATAACAAGACCTGTGGAGATGGGCAATGGATGACTACACTATACGAGAGGATACATTGAAACCCTTACATTTACTTTTTTTGACATATGTTTTTCTAGTAGTTTCCATGTGATTGAAATGGAAAAAAGTGATGCAATTATAGGCATGGACTGGTTAGCTCAAAGTTTTCCAACAATTGATTGTGAAAAAAGAACAATCACATTAAGAATAGAGAGTGAATCTATCCACATTCTACATGATGCACATAATTATAAGCCTATTCTCATTTCTACTATGCAAATAATTAGAGGTATACATGATGTCTATAGAACATTTGTAATGTATGTGAACCATTTCCACGAGGAAGATACTAATGAAAATCTTTTGAATTATGTAGAAAATCTTTTGAATTATGTAGAAAATCTTTTGAAAGAATATGCCGATGTATTTCTGAAAACACCTCCTTGGTATACCTCCACCTAAGCAAATTGACCATGCCATTTACCTCTATCCAAGGAGTGAACCATATTCTAAAGCACCCTATAGATTTAACATATATGAATTAAATGAGCTTAAGATTCAATTAGATGCTCTCTTGAAGAAAGGCTTGATAAGACCAAAGTTTCACCTTGGGGAGCACATGCTTTATTTCAGAAGAAGAAAGAGGGCTCTTATAGATTATGTATTGAATACAAGGGATTGAATAAAAGAAAAAATAAAAATAAGTACCCACGCACTCACATAGATGACTTATTAGGTCCATTAAGTGGAGCGACTGTATTCACTAAGATTGACTTAAGATCTAGATATCACCAAATTAGGATTAAAACAAAAGATACACCTGTGTCCCTAGGTAGCTTTTTGAACACGTTTTGGCCACTATGAGTTTATGGTTTTACCTTTTGGATTAGCAAATGCTCTTTCCACATTCATGTGCTTAATGAAGAATATTTTTCATGATTATCTAGATGAATTCATCTTGTATTTCTTGATGATATATTTGTATACTCAAAATATGATTATGAGCATGTTCTACATCTCAAGAAGATTTTGTACACTCTTAGAGAACAGAAATTGTATGAAAAAAAAAGAGTAATATCTCTCTTTGCTAAGGATAAACTTGTGTACCTAGGAAGAGTCATATCTAAAGAGGGAATTCATATAGACCAGGACAAATTGAATGTTGTAGTTGATTGACTAGTTTCTAAAACTATAAGGGATGTTAGAAGTTTTTTTATATTGGCATAGTATGAAAGAGCACATATTAAGGATCTCTTTAAGCTAGCTGATCCCCTCATAGAGTTGACTAAAAAGAATGCAAGATTTGAGTGGAGTGGTGCCTGTCAAAAATCATTTGAATCGTTGAAACAAAAAGTCATTGAAAATTGTGTTTTGAAAATACCAAAAATGGGAAAACCCATACTCGTTTCATGTGATGCAAGTGGTAGTCAAATAGGATGTGTTCTTTCATAGGATGGTAGGGTGCTTACCTATGAATTGAGAAAATTAAAAAAGCATGAACTTAATTATCCTAATCCTGATCTAGAAATGCTTGCTGTTTTACATGCACTTAAGTGTTGGAGACATCTACAGTTAGGGGTTAAGTTTGAATTGAAAATAGATCCTCATAGTCAAAAATACATTTCCACACAACCATTGCTTAACAATATGCAAAAGAGTTGGATTGAATTATTAAGCGAGTATGCTTTTGACATTAAGTATTTGGCTAGTAAGGAAAATAAGTTTGTTAATGCATTGAGTTGGAAACCTTTATGTAATCTCCTTTCTGTAATAAATTTTGATTTTCTCAACCAAGTTCAAGATGAATTGAAACATGAATCTTTTATGCACCTATCTTGAATTTTTTGCATGTGAACAAGGGATCCATGTATCAAGACAAATTTCATTTGAAGAATGGATCTTTATATTGTAATAATCAATTATTTATATCTTCTAAGTCCCCATTGAAAGTTTAGATATTACATGATTACATCATGCATCCTTTTCTACACACCCAGGTTATTCAAAGACCTATGTTAAAATGAAATATTCTTACTTCTAGCCATGCATGAAGCAGGATATTAGAAAATATGTTAGTGAATGTTAAAGTGTCAACAAGTGAACTTTGAGTTTAAGACAATGCCTCGAATGCTACAACCTTTGGATGTTCCAAATAAAAAAAGGGAACCTTGTTAGTATATGATCAATGTCTACCCCTCATGATTGTATGCACATTTTGTAAGGCCCCCATTATGAGGAGAAGCCAAGCGTGCATTACCCAATTGATGGGAATCCCAACTTGCATGTTGGATTAAGGTCATATTGGACCATGTAAAGTATTGTAAGGAAAGGGAGTTACCAGGGTCTGCAATTGTGGGGTTCGGGGCAACGATGAGCAGCCTTGGCTGGGGGTTCCAAGGGGGCCAGCAGGCCCCCTGGCTGCGGGGTCTACCCTTGGCACGACGATAAAGGGAATATTCCATGGAATATCCCTTTTTAGAGTCAGAAATCATTTATATTTGTTAGGTCGGTTCAACCGGTCTAGGTCGTGTATGGCAATTATGTGGGCGGTGGCTGCCCATGCTCTACCGCCTATGTATAGCCGTCTAGGGAAGGCCACCCATTATCCTATATATACAGGACTTCTGCATTACCTGAGACATCGAATTGAGCCAACATACCTCTACCTTGTATCTCCGTATCTAGAGTTGTCTAGATCACCATTTAAGCTCTACCTTGAGAGCACACAGGTGGACAATGCCATCATCTTTGTACTTGTTGTTAGTAGAAAATTGTTGAGATTCTCCTATATATGTTGTCTTCTCTGCTACTACTCCCATGTTATATTGTGTAACTATTGTCTTACATGGTATCAGAGCCGTAAGGTTCGAATAGCTTGAGAAGTATCACTATTTTAGCCTACTAGCAAACTAAAATATCAATAGATTATTCGAGTGATTACATGATGGCTTCATCGTCGAACACTAGTCTTGGTGCTTCAACAAATGTTAATGATGCACCTATTCGAATTCGTCCACCTGCATTCACTGAAGGGAAGCTGGATGGAACCAACTATACACTCTCAAAGCTCAAAATTTCTGCAATTTTGGACTCTTATGAATTACTTGACACTGTCATGGGACTGATTGGATTGGATCTAGAGCCTACACCAGTTGAAGATCCAACAAATTCAAGATTGATGATTCAGCCACATCTAGATCTTCTATGAGCTTGGAAGAGGCGGAATGCTGATGCATTATGTGCAATTGTCACTAGTGTAAGTGATTATGTGCTTACTTCAGCTCAACATACTACTAAAGCACATGAGGCTTGGGGCATATTGGTTCGGCAATATAAGACCAAGAACCACACTAGGATATAGAATTTAGAGAATCAATTGGCAAATGAAAAGCATTCTGATTCTAAAAAGACTGAAGATTTTATCAAACGGATAAAACATCTTCAAGATCAATTGGCTGCAGTTGGTGTTGTTATAACACCAGAAGAGCTGACTTGAAGATGTGTACGTGTTCTTCCAGCAAAGTGTGATGGATTAGTAACAACCCTTAACACTCAGGTAAGATCAACTCCCATTACATTTGAAGAGTTTTGTGCTATGCTTTTAGAAGAGGAGATGCGGTTGAAGAATCGGCAAAGTACAAGTGACGCTGCAACCAATGCAAAAGGAAAAGGCTCTTCTGATGGATCAAAGAAGAAGCCAAAGAAGAAAAAGTTCACATGAAGTTGCTTCTATTGTGAAAAGAAAGGTCATGCCATCAAGGATTGCAGAAAGAAGCAAGCTAATGATCAAAATGGGACTGTAAAATCATCTTAGAAGAACAAAGAGTCTGCAAACAACACAGAGCCATTAATTATGGGTAGCTATTGAAGAGGTATGCTCATCTGCTCAAGCTGGTGTTGATGAACCATGGATTTTAGATAGTGGAGCTTCTCACCATATGACCAGTAAAAAGGATTGGTATAGTTCCGTAGTGCCTCTGGGGGAATCCATCAATGTAGTGGTGGGAAATGACTCCAAGTGTCCAACAGAAGGAACTCGAACCATCTCTTTTATCACTTCTCCAGGTGTTGAGAAAAAGTTATCCGATGTTCTCTATGTTCCTACACTTAAAAGAAATTTGTTGTCAGCTTCTGCAATAAAAGATCATGGACTCGAAGTTCACTTCAATAAAAGTGGTGCAGAAATCATGGATTCATCAGGTAATGTAGTAGGAAAAGGCATAAGACGTGATAACTTATATGAGTTAAGTGCCTTAACTACTATAGAAGATAAAGATGTAAGAACGTTATGGCACCAATGATTTGGGCATCTCATATTTGCAGTTTTGAAGGAGATGCAAAGAATAGGGATGGTTGTTCATTTGCTTGCATTTTCAGAGTTCCAGGAACCTTGTGAAGCTTGTATGATGGGCAAGCAACAATGAAAGGCATTTCCGCGAGAGACCAACAATCAATCTCAAGCTCCTCTAGATTTGGTACATGCTAATCTTTGTGGTAAAATGTCTACACCTGCTTTAGGAGGATCTTTCTACTTTTTTCTGTTAGTCGACGACTATAGTAGAAAGATATGGGTTTATTTCATTCGTGAGAAGGCTGATGCTTTTGAAAAGTTTTAAATGTGGTATAAGTATGTGGAAAATGAATCAGAAAAGAAATTGAAGAAATTTAGAAGAGATAGAGGAGGTGAATTCTTATCAACATAATTCAATAAATACTGTAAGGAGCATGGTGTGAAAAGGCAACTATTGTGAAACAACCCTCTACTAAGGACTAACTACCTAGCAAGACCACCAAGGTGAAGAGAGAGCATGTATCCACCCATCCAACTCCACCCATATATATACCTCTAGCCCAACGGGCTGCATGTCCTTGAGATTGGCCAAGTGTCCATCCAAGTCTCCCTCATGTGGACACTTTCCCAAGGGTGATCACATGCCTTCTAATTTCCCAAGGTCTATCACATGCCTTTTAAATCAAATGAGGATTCTTCTCTCACATACACACAAGGTGGCTCCTAGAGAAGCTTCTCCCAAGACTAAGGTTCCCAACCGTAGGATAAATCAAGCCTAAGGTTCTAACCATTCAATTGGGAGCTCATATGAATAACTACCTCAAGGGTTAAAACCAAGGGTTTCACCCAAAGGTTCAAGGCATGTTCCAAGGGTAATTCAAGGGCTAGAACAAAGTAAACATACATCATATTATAACCTTAAGAATCCATATGTTTAACCTTCTGAACCCATGAATTATACAACATTCTTCCCCCCTTTAACATTTTCATCCTAAAAAATGTGTGTAGGTATAATATGTGAAGTATTCTCCCGTGCACCATGATCTATACCTTGATCATGGTCATCTCTCTCTTTAGATTCATTTCCAGTAATCAGATAAGGGCTAATCCCTACCTTAATATGAAAGAAAATGAATCAAGATCCCTGCCCAAATCACTTTCCTCTAGTCCACCCAAATGTACATGCATGCCTTGTACCTATGGACCAGTGAAATGGGTGGACTTCTTTGGTGGTCTTTTTCTTTTAGCAATTTCACAAACCTTGAGCTCCATAAAATAATACATTTCAGTACACTTTGTACTTCTTAGAAATTTATAATTTTAGGAGTCTATGATAGAGATCCTATCTCTATCTTGAAAGGGCCAGAACTAGATTTCTTCCACTTTCAACAAAAAGGAGAGGAATCTTCAAATGTTATGAACTTAACTTATTCTTTTATAGTCCTTTTCAAATACAAATATACTTTATCTGTATTTGATAGGACTTAGCTAAAGATATGAACTTAGCAAAGTGGGTCTAGTGAGTCCCTACCAAAACATGCTAATAAAATGAGGAGAAATACTATCTTCTCATTCGTTGGAAACTTAGATGGACTTATTTCAATCATCCAAGTTTTCTTGAAACATAAAGTTCAAGTATTCAGAATGACAATATACCCAATTTTGAAAGTTCATGTCTACAAGTGGATCCCTATCTTGATCATCTTTTATTTTCCATAGATTAATTCTCAGAATAGAGTTTAATCCTTTTGTAAGATTTGACATTCAAGACTTAGAACCAAAGATGACTTTAGGAATTGGAATTATCAGGTAGACCATTCTCTTGGGTCTCTACCTTGTTCTTTGTTAGCCGGTTCTTTCCAACAAGAATCAGTACTAACTATCTTGAACCAATTCTGGTTCATACTCGAGATAGTTATGTATACTAACCTCAAAGGTCACCAAAGCTTTGCAAAGAGAAACAGAGCTTACTAAACCAATTCCTTAGAATACTCAAAATAATTGAGGAATAATGCTTTATCAAGCCATCAAGATACCCTCTAGATTTTCTATTGGATGAAGTTTAGATGATTCAAGTTTTGCAGCTTTAGTTCCAAGGTCTTGCAAGAAAGATACTTGTTTCTACGCATCATATCTCATATCTTACTAGGAACATTCTTGAATCACTTGTTCTCACCAAAGATTCAAAAGAAGATCTTTTACAGATCATTCTTTAATTCAAGGTTATTATATTTGAATAGGCTTGACTTTACTTTTGGAGTTTAACTTGGTAAACTCCCAAAATTCTTTACCCTGTTATCTATCCAAAGTTATTGTACCATATAAAATATGGCTATGCATTTTATTAAGAAAAATGCATCTGCTTAAGAGGATAAAGGATAGCCTTTTCTAGGGTAAATGTCATGTTCATTCTATTTACCCTTTTGTTCATACAACTAGGTGTATTAAATTGGTTCAAGGAGGTACATTTCTACACCTCATAATGAACCTAAGACCTTAATTTAAATGGTCTTATCTTTACGGCTTATCCTGATGTTTCCTATCGGATCTTGAGCCTATTTTCTCTCTGACCATCAGAGAAAATTCTCAATGGGAGTTATTTCTCACTGTCCCATACCAGTGAGTTTTTTCTCCAATCCGTAGAACCACATCCTTATATATATATATATATATATATATATATATATATATATATATATATATATATATATATATGTGTGTGTGTGTGTGTGTGTGTGTGTGTGTGTGTCCTTTTCGGGTTCTCTGATTATTTACCATGATCATGAATTCCATCTTAGGATTCCTTGGCATCATAATCCCGAGAACAAAGACTAAGGTTTCTCAATCTAATGCCAATTAATTCAAAGGTCTCTTTAGGTTGACCTTTGAACTTTCCTTGGTATCAAACTATAAAAGGATTTGATCTTTTTGACCAATGTAGGCCACTTGGATTATCCAACCATAAAGGGTTTGATATATTTGACCAAGTTAGGTCACTTGGCTTTCTCAAAATTCCTCTATCTAATATAACATGAGATAAGATCAGGTCTTTTCTCCTTTAGATCCCTTTATCAATGATATTTACCCATGGGATTTCCTTGGGATCTTCAACTCATACCTTCATGAGTTGATATCATTGTTTAATTCTTCAACATGATGTTCTTCAAACCATTAACTATTCTCCTTTTAGGGATCAACAATTATATGTCACCCTTTTGACTTAAGCAAATTATCATGCTTATCGGTCCAAACTTTGGATCCATCTTTATCCATTCTCAAATACCCTACTCTGAATATGCTTCAAGTCTTTGGCTAGCTTACCTTAGTTTACTTGCCAAATTGGAATTTTTTAATGAATTCCCTTCTTGCATATCTAGTTCTTACTTTGTTTCAGATTTAACTCAAACACCTTAGGTATTTGGACATCCAATGTACTCCTTAACTTTCATGAAAGAGTTAAGGAATATCTTTTGCTTAGAAGTATCATATTGATGATACCTTTCTTTCCACCTTTTAAGGAGTTTTCATCCTCGAAAATTGTAGGAAATTGATGTTCATTTAATTTCCTATCTAAATGAGAAGTTCATTTATGCTAAATCCTTGATTGAAAAATCTATCAAATATCCTTGAGTTTAAGTTTCCATTATCCTTAAGTTCAGTGTCCCATACCACTGAACCCACTTAAGTGATATTGTAACCCTAGACGTCTCATACCATCCAATTTACAATCTCACCTTAGTGTAGAAAACTTTAGCTCTTACTCAGGGATTAAAATCCATTCATTTTAGTCTTATCAAATATAATCAAAATCTTTGTAAGTTACATTCTTATAGAGTCTTGACTTGTTCTTGAAAAGACTTTGAAAATTGAGCTTTCATTGAACTATTTCCTTGATCAGATGCAATCAAAGTTATCTTTGTTTATGTCATTTGATAATAGAGCTAGTATTCTCATACTAGATATTATCTATTGACATAAGTAGGCATCTATATCAAAGGATATAGTCAATCATAAGCTTTGCTAAATGGTTACCTTTTTAATCATCTTGATAAATTGTTTCTTACTCATAGAGCACATTTTGGAGTAGAGGTCTTGAGAGTTTCTTTCAACCCTTTAATCTTCCTCTTCTCTAGGTATGCTTAATGAGTTACAACTTTTCACTTTGAAGCAATTTTCTCAAAGCTCCAAATGGATCCTACCTTGTCCATGAAGGAAGAAGCTTGTTGGGCAAGAAATGAATGCTTAAAAGGGTAAAATGGTTCAACAATTTTCTCCCTAATATGTCAGTTTACGACATTCTCTCCCCCTTTTAGTGTGATCATTGTCCTCAATGATCAGATGTTGAAGTTCCTATGAACTTCTTAACATCATTCACAATAAAAGATTACCCCATGTGTGTAGAGAAACTTGATGAATTTGAAGCTGAACTGCTTGGCCTAGATGATCAAGAATGCCATATTATGGAACTTGGGGGTCCATAAGTAGGACTCAAAGCTTAAAGTTCCTCTTCCTAAGTTAAATTTTATTGGCTTTTGGATTAAGCCAATATATAAAAAGCATAAAATTTAATGGGCATTGAGTCTTATAATCTCATCACACAATTAAACTTTTATGCTTCTCACTTCATATGAAGAAGTGATTTTGCCATCTTAAAACCTTAAAATTATTCAAGTTATTACTCTCTCATGTCCCATAAACCCATGCATATGTGATTCAATCCATGCATCATCGTGTATACAAAAAACATTTACATCTTTTCTTGAAGATGTTTAGCATGCGTAAGGTCAAAAAATTGAACCCCTCTTTAAAGCATGCATGGAATTCACATTTAGAACACCACTTAGTGCATGAATACATGTTTGTGCCATCCATTCATGTTCATGTCGTGCTATAATGAACATTCTATGTCCATTATCTAGCAATCTTTTAGATGCTCAATATATTCTATGCTAATGCAAAACATATTTCCATTCTATTTTGCCTCTAATGCACCATGTAAGTGAATCATTTTATGCACCATTCAATGTGCATACGTGTTTCACTTCATTCATTAGAAATGCATTCTTTCATGCATTCCTTTATTATGCAAACAAAGAAAATAGATGAACAAATTGGAAGTTGTATTTACATTCATCATAGCTTCGTCCATCTCTGAATCCTTGCATGAAGAGGCATATTCTTTTGGGCACTTCATACTTGAAGTTGCAAGCTTGAGCCATCTTGACATTTCAATCTCTAATCTTATTTTTGAGGCATCCTCGTACTTACTTGGATGCCCAACAATGCATTCAACCTCAGAAAAAATCATAAGGATGCTTAAAGGCATACTTGCAATAATATATGAAGCTCTGCTATGCTTACCTATGCAGTAAATGTCGTATCATTCATATCTATAATGAGGTCTATGAATATTCAATGCATGTTAGTACTTAAATGGGTATTTTCCTAAGTCCATGATGGTAAAAATACTATATGTACTATCACATAATGTATCAAATGCATGAAGCACATTAATAGAGACTTTCTTAATAGTACCCAAGGTACTATATCTCCACTTTCTTCTTGATCCTTAGTGATAGACACATCTCTTATGTGCTTAAGAGAACGGTATCTCCTTACTTCATGCTTCTTCAAAAAGGAAGTGTGAAGCTTTTAAAACAAGAGCGAAAAAGCTCATATTTACTTGAGAGCCTCTTCATATCCTAGAAAAAGAGCTACAACATAGTTCTTACATTATATAGCTCATGGAAGTCTGTCAAGACCATGCGGCTGCTAATTTTTTGAAGGGATGGTAAGCGTTCTTAGAACGTGTGGAGGGGCTGAGCATGCCTATATTATCCCAAATACTTTATAAAGCGCAAGTTGTAGCGCTATAAGGATTGTAGCAACAAGCTTGTTCAACATACATCAAAGGAGGAAGGCTGCTGGCGGGCACCACTTTGACTTCTCACAGCGTATCGAATGGGCGTCCATCCGGGCTGCTGTTAGAGCCCCTCCCTTGGCGTCTATAGTCTGTTGCTAAATGGCCTCGTGGGCGACCCTACTCCACTCCTACTATGCGGGCTTCATAAGTAAAGCACTTCTTTTGGGATGAACAGGAGCTATCGCATGATGAACAATGTGAATAGGTATGATGTGCAACAAACACCAAGGTCAAAAAGGTCCCACAAATTCGAATGATAAAGCTCTGAGTACCAATGTTGTGAAACAAACCTCTACTAAGGACTAACTATCTAGAAAGACCACCAAGGTGAAGAGAGAGCACATATCCACCCCTCCAACTTCACCCATATATATACCTCTAGCCCAAGGGGGTGCATGTCCTTGAGATTGGCCAAGTGTCCCTCATGTGGACACTTTCCCAAGGATGATGACATGCCTTCTAATTTCCCAAGGTCTATCACATGCCTTCTAAATCAAATGAGGATTCTTCTCTCACGTACTCACAAGGTGGCTCCTAGAGAAGCTTCTCCCAAGACTAAGGTTCCCACACCTTAAGATAAATCAAGCCTAAGGTTCTAGCCATTCAATTGGGAGCTCATATGAATAACTACCTAAAGGGTTAAAACCAAGGGTTTCACCCAAATGTTCAAGGCATGTTCCAAGGGTAATTCAAGGGCTAGAACAAAGTAAATATACATCATATTCTAACTTTAAGAATCCATATCTTTAACCTTCTAAACCCATGAATTATACAACAACAACTTACCACAGCTCATACATCTCAAGAAAATGGCATTGTTGAGCATAGGAACAGGACAATAGTTGAAATGACTCATTGTATGTTAAAGGCTCAAGACATGCTTGATTCATTTTTGACAGAAGCAGTCAATACAAAAGTCTACATTCTCAATCAAAGCTACAAAATGGCACTGAAGGGGATGACTCCTCAGGAAGCATATTCTTATAAAAAGCCTTCAGTTTTGCATTTCAGAATTTTTGGATGTTTCTATTATGCACATATTCCTAATTCAACAAGATCAAAGTTGGATTCCAAAAGAAAAAAGTGTGTCTTCCTAGGATATAGTGAAAAGTCTAAAGATACAGGTTGTGGGATCCTGAGGCAAGGAAGATTTTGGTCAGCCGAGATGTGGTGTTTGATGAATGACCACACTTAGTAGAAGATAAAGGTAAATCTACTATCTCATCAATTGGAGAAATATCTCACCTTGTGCCTATCAAAAGACAGGTTAAAGCTGAGGAGGAAACATCTGATGGTGAAATTTCCTCAATAAAAAGCCAACCAGTTGTAGTTGCACAATGTAAGCCACTATCGAAGTGGGAACAATAGCTCTTTGATGATCCACATGTAGATGTACCAGAATCATCCTCAGATGGATTACGAAGATCAAAGAGAATAGAGGAGCAAAGAAGAGCCTCAGGACACATTGTTAACATGGCTCTAATGGTAGATATCATGGGCTCAATAAAGGAACCTACCACCATTGAAGAAGCCCTTGATGATCTAGGTTGGAGAGAGGCAATGCAGGCTGAGTATGATAGCATACTAAAAAATGATACATGGGATCTAATCGACTTGCCGCCAAAGAAGAAGGTAACAGGTACTAAATGGATTTGGAAAACTAAGTATAAAGTAGATGGAACATTAGAAAAGTATAAGGCAAGATTAGTTGCACAGGGTTTTTCACAGATCGAAGGATTTGATGTTCAAGAAACTTTTGCACCAACAGTCACTTCAAGGAGGAGGTATATGTATCTCAACCACCAGGTTTTGAGGTGCCCAATTCAAAAAATAAAGTTTGCAGGTTGAAGAAAGCTTTGTATGGACTTAAGCAAGCACCGCGGGCTTGGTACCAATGGATAGATAATATTTTCAAAAATATGGGTTTTGAAAGAAGTACTTCTGGTGCTAACTTGTATGTAACAAAAAGGGATAGCAAGCTAGTTGTTGTCATTGTATATGTAGATGATTTGATCATTACAGGAGATCATCAAGAAGTCATCAATCAAACTCGAAACAGCTTGGGAAATGAGTTTGAAATGACAGACTTGGGTCTACTCCATTTTTGTCTGGGAATTGAATTATGGCAAAGAAAGGATGGCATTTTTATCTCACAACAAAAATATGCCAAAGAAATTATCAAGGCATTTGGAATGATGGACTGCAAACAAACTAGCACACCTATGGAGGTAAATCATAAGCTATCTATGGATGATAACATGCTTGATGTAGATGCTAATAAGTATAGGAAGCTTGTTGGAAGTCTTATTTTTCTATGCAACACTAGACTAGACATTTGCTATGATATAGGAGTGTTAAGCAGGTTTTCCAACAAACCTAAGGAGAGTCAGTGGAATGCTAGAATGCGAATTCTAAGGTACATTGCAGGAACCTTGGATTTTGGTATTTTTTATACCACAAGTGATACACTTCAAGGATATTGTGATTCAGATTGAGCTAGAGATTGTGATTATAGAAAATCAGTTTCTGAATATTGTTTCTCACTTGGTTCAGAAATATTTTATTGGGTAAGTAGGAAGCAACCAACTCTCGCACTCTCCTCCATTGAAGCAGAGCACAAAGTAGCTTGTTTTGCTTCTTGTGAGGGAATCTGGTTAAGGAGAATTCTTGAAGATCTAGGCTTTCCATCAAATATGGCAACTATAATCAAGTGTGATAATCAAAGTTGTATGCCCATTGCAAAGAACCCAATATTTCACGCTCGCACCAAGCATATAGAAGTACAATACCATTATGTTTGTGAGCTAATTGAAGATGAAATTGTGGAGCTAGAATATTGCCCAACAGAGGCAAATTGTGTGGACATATTCACTAAAGCACTTGGAAGAGAGCAGCTCAACAGGCATCTTCAATAGATGGGCATAGGACCGAGACCTACTTGATTTATCATTCAGTAAACATTGAGGGGGGGTGTTAGTATATGATCAATGTCTACCCCTCATGATTGTATGCACATTTTGTAAGGCCCCCATTATGAGGAGAAGCCAAGCGTGCATTATCCAATTGATGGGAATCCCAACTTGCATGTTGGATGAAGGTCATATTGGACCATGTAAGGTATTGTAAGGAAAGGGAGTTACCAGGGTCCCCAATTGTGGGGTCCGGGGCAATGGTGACAATTGCCTCATGAATGGTTTTCCCAAAATCATCTCATACGCTCATTTTCCACTAAAGTCACATATGGTAAAAGTATGCTCAAACTCTAACAATCCTAAAGGTCTCTCTATGTGAGCATCGACCATTTCTAATTTCATCCTTGTTGGATTGAGTGCTTGTTTGCCCCAACGCTTCCATAAGGAGGTGGAAGCAATTGCAACTCCTGCACTTGAGTCCAAAATAACCTTTGCGGTGTAACCCTGATGAGTGATAGGGAGATAGGTGTTTCCTTCTTCTCCTTCGCTCATGTCTCCTATCTTATCCAAGGGTATCTTTAGAAATGTTCTATGAGATCCTACCTGGGAATGGGTTTTAAATACTTTTGGCACTTAAGTGGCTATATTTTTTTATAGTTTTGGCGTAACCTTGAGTAGCTCCTCGAAAGTGAGATTTCACTACACTTTATTGTTCTTTACTACTTCAATATTTCTAGCCAAAACTGAGTCTTTGTTCCTTATCATGATAGTGGGTGCTCTCATATAGGTGGACTTTGCTTCCCATGGGCCTGTGAAATGAGGTAGTTCCTGTAAAGAATCATACTCAAAGTCTAATAGTTCAATTGACTAGGCATCCTCTTGTTCTCCATAAATAGAAGGAATATCTGGTGGGAATTAATCATGTAGGTCATCCATAAGTTCAATGGGAGGAGGATTTTCACTTTCTTTAGCCCATTTTTCTTCTTGAAATTCTCATAGAAATTATTGGGAATACTGATTCATAGAAGAAGAGGTGTCTGGTTCAGTGGAATTAGGCACATAAGCTTCCTTGGGAGGAGTGTTCATTCTTTCACTTGCCTTGTCCTTACCCAAGGAGGTGCCTTCCTTTCCAATTTTTGCAATTAACCTCACCAATCTTTCTAATAGTCCATCAAAATGCAATAGAGTCTTAGCTAAACTAGAGTAATTGAAGAGGAGACTGGCCTCAAACATGGTTTGAGCCAATTCTACCATCTTAGCCCAAAGCTTGGTTTGTTCAATCTCTAAGTCAGCTCTAGGGTAACAGTTTTCATGTTCTATCACATTTGGCCCTTGGATTCTGGCTTGATATGCTTTAAGCATCATGTTTAGGTCTTTGCGAGTGGGATCTACTAAGACTAATCATACTCTAGGTGGTGGTGGGATTGCGTGAGGTTGATTGGATGGTGATGGTGGTGGTGGTGTGCGAGAGTGCACTTGAGATGCGATTTTGATAATCTTGGCTTTTTTTTTCTCTTAAGCTTTCCTCAAGCTCACTCATTTTCTTTGACCATTGTATTTTCATTCGTTCATAGCTATCCTTCCAAGCTCTTGTCCTTTTCTTAGTTAGACTCTCGGTCTCACTAACCTCTGAACTCTTTTCCTGACCTAAGACTTGGTTTTGCTAAATGCCTGAGCTCTAGTGACTATTTGTATTGAGATAGTGGAAGTCACACTTGTAGTAGAATCAACTACTAGCCTAATAACATTAATAGGAGTGATCTTTGGCAGATTGTTCATGTTCTTAGGAAAATCCCATAAGAGGTGCTCCTTCCCAAAATCCTTACAAAAACCTTAGATTATCATTGGTTGGGGTTGCATAGGTGCACCTATAGGGCAATCACAAATGAAGTGATCTCCTTGGCATCTGTAGCATGGTCCTCTAGGTGTTGGGGGTCTTATCTTTCTAGGTTGGGGCCTAGAGTTAGGATTTTCACACATGACATCAGCATATTCTGGCTCCCAACTAGGTTCGCTAGGATTTTCATAGGGATAAATCTCATTGTGTTTTGGTGACTCCATATAGTAGGCTAGTAGACTATCCATTTGAGCCAAGTCAAAACTGAGACTATTTGGGTCACTTTGTGAGATCAATGGTGAAGCTGGCACTAAGGCTCTATTCAAATTTTCTTTAGCGGCTGCATACTTCACTAGGATCACGTTGGCTGAAGGTGGAGGTTGTTGAAGTAACACTGGTTGAGGTCTTTGTTGTACTTGATAGGGTGATTGGTAGGGTTTCTATGGCCTAACATACTATTGTGGTGGATACTGGTTTTGGTATCTCCCTTGTTGTGGATATGGTTGTGGGTAATTTTTTCTAACCATTTGCTTGTTATATGGGCAATCTTATGCAGTATTTTTAGTGTATCTCCTTTCTATGGTGCAGTATTGGCTATTGGGGTTCACTTGGGGTTGAGCCATGATTGGGCACACATTAGCCATATGGTCTCCTTCACAACTATAGCATCATTTCACTAGGGCAAATCTAGGGGTATGCTTGCTTGAAACACCTAACTTCTAAGCTACCTTTTCTGCCAATTCATCAATAGAAGTAGGGGGTTTGGATATGAGGCTAGTATACCTATCTGAATCTTTGTAAATCTTAGAGAGCTCTAGTTCCTCGTGTAGGTTGTCCTCAATGTCTATGCACATGTGTACACATTGCTCTGTGGTTCTCGATTCCTTTAGATACACATAGGATCTCAATTTATCACTCAACAATCCATCTAGGAACTTTGTCTATCACGATTGATAGAGATCAACACCCCGGGACCTGTGTAGAATTTTTTTGTACATGTTGGAGTTGTTGTAGTTGCTATGGATGCTCTACCTTCAAGAATGATCAAGAAACATGCAAAAACAAAGCACACAAATTCTCTCTCTCTGTCTCTCACGCTCATTAGTGAGATGAGAAAATGGAGGTGGAATGTTGGGATATGACCGAAATGGTGAGGATGATGATGGAAGGAGATGGAGAGTAGAGATGGTGATGATGATGAAGTAGGTAGAAGAGTAAAAAGTAAGACATTACGTATGGTTCCAATGTCACGTCTCTATGTCTTACCATCACACGCTCATCCTCAGAGCTCAATCTCCAACAACGTTGCCAAATTTGGTGTCACTCTAGCACAATGGCAAGTACCAACATGAGAAGATCCACCTCATATTTGTCAATCTGAGAAGACGTGAGGAGGGTATGATGACCATGAACAAGTGCGATGCACAAGTGCATGAGTGAGAAGCACACTAGCATGCACACACATACACACATAGGTGCACACACAACAAGACAAAGAGATGGAACAATGGAATGTGCTCTATTACAAAAGATCTCGTTTACATAAGCTTTAATCTCCAACAAGCCAACCTAAAAAATGAGCTCTCTAGCTCTTTTTATAGTTTTTGGCTAGCTTTTGGCCCTATCCAGACCTAGCATTTGACCTAGTTAAAAATTAGGTTCCAATGCTTATTTGAGGGCTCAAACGGATTCTAAAAATTATGAAAATTGATACAATGGTACTTCTAATACTCATCAAGCTCGAGGACTCCTCATCTTGAACAAAAAGGAGTCTAATCTACCAAAACAATATTTATGATGTTGATGTAGTGATGAAAATCACTATTGAGAAAGATTTATCCTTTAAAAAATTGTATAGAACAAGTTGTAGGGTCTTCGTTGACTGCTCTAACTACTTGGTCCTGCTTGAATTTCCCTCTGCTATGACTCTCTCTGATAGTTTTGCTATCTTATAACGCCTTGACTGCCTTGGCTTCTACCAACACACTATCCAAAAAATGTATGAGTATTTACCCAAAAAGAAGAAGAAACTCTCACAAGCAATAAAACTATAAATTCATAGGAGGAAAGTGAAGGCAGTCAAACAAAAAAGAAAAGAAAAGCAGTGAAACAAGCAGAAGAGGAATCATTGTTCAAAGTACTAGAGAATTTCAAGAAATGGGAAGTCGAAGACCATAAATTTTTGGTACGATGCCTAAGAGAAAGGCCATCATAGGAGAAGCATATGATAATAAAAAAAAACCCAAAAAATTGTAGTAACCATTGAAGAGAATGAAGAACGATGTACGTACATAGGGGGAGACCTAAGTGAAGAAGAAGTAGTAGAGGTTGTAGCTTTATTAAGGGAATGTAGGGATGTGTTTGCATGGACCTATAGAGACCTAAATGGGGTAGATCCGAAAATATGCTCTCATGACACGAAGCCCACCAAACAGAAGCCCTACACATATAATGACACTTATGCAGCCAAAATAAAAGAACAAATTGACAAACTAATTGAAGCTGGATTTATCTATGAGATTGAGCATACTGAATGGATGCCCTTCATTGTAGTGGTGCCCAAGAAGAACAAAAAGTTGCAGGTGTGTATTAACCTTAAAAAAAGTTAATGTCACTATGATGAAAGATAGATATCCACTTCTAAACATCAGACATTTATTGGAGCGTGTTTGTAGCTCAGTGATGAGTAGCACCTCCTTTAATGTCAATCCGGGAAGACATGAGGATGGTATGAAGACCTCGAGCAAGTGAAGGCACAAATGTGTGAGTGCGAAGCACACTAACATGCACACACATACACACACACACGCACACACAACAAGAACAAAGAGAGTAAACCAATGGAACCACTTCTATTGCAACAAAGTTCTCATACAAGCTCAAAAATACAAGAAGTTAGCCCCAAAAATGAGCTCTCTAGCTCTATTTATAGTTTTTGACTAGCTTTGGCCCTGTCCAGACCTAGTGTCCGGCCTAGTTAAAAATTAGGTTCCAGGGCTTATTTGAGGACTCAAACGAGATCTAAAAATTATGAAAATTGGAAGGCAACTACTTCTAAGGCTCCCCAAGCTTGAGGACTCCTCGGCTTGTACAAAATGGAGCTACAAAAAGTTGAAATGATATTTACAAGGGTTTTTAGTGATGAGAATCACTTTTAGCATGGTGTAAAGTTTGGAAAAATTTAATGGGTTGCCTTAGTGCTAGATCTGCATGTATGCTCGTACTTGCTTCATCTGCCAACACTCTCCCCCCCCTAGCGTCTGTCGCCTCTGATAGACCTTTGCTCCGTGGTCTGATCAATGTAGTGTTGCAGTATGTCCGTTGCTACTTCGTGTTCTTGGATCCGTAGTCCCCTGATCAGGTCTCGTTGAAGGGTTTCCCAATCGACTGCTCCAGGTATGTCCGGTTGTGGCGTTGTGTAGAGCTCTGAATGCATCGTTTGTTCGCATGCGAAGAGTTGTAGCAAATGAGTGGGCCGTGGCGCAAACACCTCTGAGTGTGCCTCCCAAAACCCCGTGGTGAACATATCATCAAAAGTTTGCTTGTAGCAGGCAGGGAGATATCTGATTCATGCGTGCCATGCATAAGCAACTCGTATGCTCGGGGTTGTGCTCATATCATATAGTAGGTCATAATTACCATTAATGAGCCCGGGAATCGAAGGCTGACTGTGACATACATTGCGGAAGGTTTTGAGCACTACTTGCATCATGTCCAATATTTTGAACATCATCTGGGCAGCTACATCTGGCATGGGGTGGAGGCGTGGAATCCAATGTCTGATAGTAGCCATCATATATGCTACTGTAGGTGTGCCTGTTGGGGGTGCAATGGAGGGATAATTTAGCCATTGTTTACAATTGGCATTGTTCTGAACCTTGATGGCGAATGCTTTCCATGATCTCCTTCTTTGAACTGGCCCAAAACAAGGGTTATATTTTAAATGCATGAGAGCATGGTCCTATGTCCGTAGCATTTCCGGATAGGTTTCCAGTAATTTCTGCCTCCAGATAGGTTGGAATATGGCCCCCTTTCTGGCTGCCTCTGGGTCCGCCCCATTTCTTCTACTTGTTTCATCCATGTCGATGGGGGTTCCTCATATGTATCTTGTCCTTCCTCCGTGATTCAGTTGCCTGGAAGAGGTTGAGGCTCATAGTTTTCTTCAAATGCTTCCTCCACTGGAATGATGACTGCTTCTTCTTCTATGGGTTGCTCAGGTGGAGAAGGAGGTCGTTCATACTGTAACAACTTGATCTTTAATTCTGCAATCTGTTGCCGTAGCTCAAGTACCTCGTTGGTCATTGAAGGTTCAGGTTCTGGTGAAGTAGCGGCATCGACCATCTCTGTAGATTTGAATGGGTGTGGTGTAGGCACTTGGGGTCTTTGTAATTCCTTGACTTGGTCTGCCAACTGGTCATGTGCCTCCAAGAGGGTTGCATATGCTTCTAACGCTTGTTGAATATGTTCTAAGGGAACAGCTTGGAATTTGGCAGGGTCTATAGGTGCTCCAAGGGTATTTTCCATGGCTGCTTCTAGATTCTCCTGGTTTTGTTGCTGTAGCCTTTTGTTTTCTTCTTGAGCCGCTGCTAAGTGGTGACGAAGTAGAGTCATGTTTCTTTGTAGACGAGCATTGCGGCCCAACTGGTCTCTGAGTTGTTCCTCCATAGCCTTACCTGTCTCCATATACCTGGCTTCCATCTCCGCATTCGATTGTTGGAGGACAGTCACTTCGTGTTGTAATGTTGTGTTACTTAGCTCCAAGGCATTGACACGTGCCTGGAGTTGAGCCGAGAGGTTGCATAGCTCTGTGTTATTTTCTTCCAGTAACTTATATTCTTGCTTAAGTAGAGTGGCCGCTTCGAACATGGTGTCTAGTGCATTACTAAATGATGTGGATGCAGGGGTAGAGGTGGAAAATGCAAAGGGTCGGGAAATGGGGAAGGGAAAAGTGGATGATGTGCCTATGAGTGAAGTGAAATGCGATGATGTTGGAACAACCGTGGTGGTGGGTGCTCCTGTGGGTGGTGAAATGTCCATGGGCTCGGACGTGATAGTGTGTGAAGTGTGAATTGTGAACACGGGAATGGTAGGTGGTGTGTTAGTGGTGGCCGTGAATGTGGGGGAGTTTGGTTGGGGAAGGGACTTTTTATTATAATTCTCAACTTGTTGGAGTATATTTACAAGGTTTGTCCAGAATGAAGGTTGGGTGACTTGGGTTGATTCCGAGGGGGTTAAAAGGGATACAGTGGATAGGGGTTGGGAGGGAGGAAATGTATTGGTGGATGGAAGTGGGTGTGTTACGGTTTGGCTAGTGGAAAGTGGCTGTCCGAGGGCTGGGAGATATGAAGGGTGACCTATTATAGTTTGATCAGTGGCAGGATGACCTACATGGGGTTCAGAAAATTGGGTGGAAGTGGTGGATGTAGGTAAAGGGAAGGATGGAGAAATGGTGGTGTATATAACGGTTTCACCATGGGTGGATACTGGTTGTTCAGGAAGGCTAGTGGGGAAGGGTTCTGAGGGCTGGATGGGAGGTGATGGTGGAGATGGTATCTGTGTATTTACATCAGGTTCCTCACTGTGAGTTGGGCTGGCCATTTGAACATCTTCTGAAGTGGTGGTAGGCAGGGCGGTAGAGACTTCCATTTGAATCATTTTTCCCC
Organism: Ceratopteris richardii; assembly: GCA_020310875.1. Classification (NCBI taxonomy): domain Eukaryota; kingdom Viridiplantae; phylum Streptophyta; class Polypodiopsida; order Polypodiales; family Pteridaceae; genus Ceratopteris; species Ceratopteris richardii. The sequence goes on from CM035419.1 coordinate 184,352,098, forward strand.
TTCGCGGTCGCGTATCGATCCTCCGTTGGTCATATTGATGGGTAGTGTGCTGTACCATGGTCCTCATGGCTTCCCCTATTCCGCATGTTTCCGCCAAGAGATTCAATGACTCTACAAAATGCGGGTCAACATTCTCCGCATGCAGCATCTGGTTCACCAGTGCCCTATTTGCCTCTTCTGATAACTTGTGTCTTTTCTGTACCTGTTTGATTGTCCTGTAGAGCCGTTTGAGTTGTGCCGTGTAGGCAGGAGCTTCCTCTTCACTCTCCTCTGGTTCATTTCCCCGTGCTTCTTCCTGATTCTGTGTGCTTTGAGCATGAGGATGTCGTGTCTCATCTTCCCAATGTACCCTTCTTGCCTCACTCTGTGGCTGTTCTCTTTGGGAGAATGATCCGGGACCGGCATTGTCAGAAAAACACTCACTATCAGATAAGTGGGTAGTCTGCAGGAAGTTTTCAAAATCAAAATTTGGATCCTCTGTTAATGTGGCCATGGATGCAAACTCAACATCGGTGGGTAGTGGAGGGGCAGATGGAGTGGGCTGTACCATATCCCCTGATTGTGTTCCTTGGAGGTGGATGGTGAAAGGGTCTACTTGGGCCTCTTCTCTAGGGGAAACTTCTGTTGTGGTCTCACAAGGGATCATGACCTGTGAAAGTGAACCACACATTCTTTTCGCAGGTTGAACCCCTGACTTCCGCCCCTTGAAGAACTCCGATTGCGAGTATTTAAGGGCCCTTGCGATCGGCACATCATAGGCCAGGCATCTATAGATAATTCTGGTAATCGCACAGCAGCCATTCAAAGTATGCTTCCTCACGCCTCGCTTGCCTGCTTCATATAACTGGTCAAGGATCCATACGGGCATTTTAATTGGCAATCTTCCCGTCTTTGCTAGGTATAATCCATACCATATTTTCTTATGAGGTTGGGTGAAGCGGTCTTGAGCTGGAAATGCGAAGTGTTGAAGGCACATCCGCAGTGGTATGGCGACGTTGGGGGTGAGGGCACACATTTCCTTTAACTTCTTGATTTTGTTGTTCTTCATCGATTCTGGTATCAAGGGATCTCGATCGGAGGGTACATGGGTGCCATACATCTGAAGGGCTTCCCTGATTAAAGTAAGACTTGCCTAAATTCTGCCACATGGTCATAAGGGTCTCCAGTGCCATCGAAGTAATTCTTCATGGACTTCACCAGTTGAGTTGGCCTCAGAGTCCTAGTGTGTTCTTTGGGCCTTGGCAAAGGAAAATCATCAGCATTTCTTTGGTTCCTTGGGTCTCTAAATCTCTCGGTTTCTTCTCTATCCATCCCCGTTCTCCTTCTTTCTCTTCCCTGGGGGTTGGCAAAGCTTACTTCAGGTCTATCTCTACTTCTATCTCCTTGAGCTCCATGAGCCTGGGAGGTCCCGGCTCCTTGGTGACCATAGGACACATTAGACCGTGGTTGGGGAGAAACAAATTCACCCTTCCATGTGTAGGCATGTCTGCCATGCTTGGTGACCATGAAGATTCTCTCCGATGTATTGTCTAGGTATGTTACTTTGCCTGGGCTGTCAGGGCCTTTAAACTCATAGATTGTGAGAGCACTCACTTCTTGAGGGTGAGCAAGTTTATATCTCCAAAAGGCCTCATCGGTTTCTCGGTCAAATCTATGCTTTTATTATCCTGTGGAATCCACTCTGGAGTCATGATTCTGGTCAAGATAGATTTACCACGGGGAGTTCTTGGCTCTCTCTCTCTCTAAATTCCCTTGCTCTATATCACCCATGTCGGTCTCCACAATCACATTTCCAAACTCATCAGTTCTATCAGGAAGAGTGGTGACTACATATATAGTCCCTTCTTTATCTAGGTATGCTCCAAACTCAAACTTGACTACCAGGTGTTCTAGTCTAAGGGGTTGATCGGGGTTCTTAATCTGGACCACAGATCTTCTCAGGCCGTCTTCGTAGATGTGAGCACCTAGACGATTAGTCCTGATGTATTCTAATTGAGTCTTGTAAGGTCCTTCTGGCTTTTCTAGATAAGCCACCCCTGAACTACCTACCGGTCTCTCCATGTGATTCGACATTTCAGAATCACTTGTTTCTAGTCGTGGAGTGTATGGGTAATCACTCAACTGCTGGGCCCAAGACCTAGCAGTGTGATTGACACTAGCTTCAGAAGATCTGAGGCTTTGTCTGTCTCTGCCTAAGTGCCTACCTGACCTAAGGTTCATATGCCTGGTTTCTCTACCCCCTTGGTCCCAAGTACACTCTCGTTGCAGGTTAATTGACACCAATCACTTTGTTCTTTTTAGTTGATTATTATGTTTATGATCTTGTCTGGTATCACGTCGTCAGGAATACTTAAGTGAATTTTGCACTTGATAAGTGATCGATTCAAGTTTACTTTTGTCCCTTAGGGTTTTCGCACTTAAGTCCTACTTAATGCTTGCACTTAGTTGCTTAGTTCTCTTAGACTTGATGTGTGCGTAGCGTTGCCCTAATTAATTACCACACCTAAGTCGTACTTAGCCTAGGCTAGGAATTGACAAAGGAGGGTTGAGAGATCTTCCAACCTTAATTCACTTGTTGACCAGACTGCTACACAAGCTCAGAAAGCCTTCTCCCAAGCTCGGTACTCACCCTTGCTAGCTTGCCTTGGAATACCTTGAGTGCACGCAGTGTTCCTGCAAAATTTCACCAGTTAATATAGCTCATTTACCACAATGAATTGAAAGACACACATCAACAATTATGGGCCCCCCTTGGAGTAACTCACTGTACCCCCAAAATCTTGTGACCACCTAGTTCCACCTAATGGTCAACTTAAAAATACATGTTCTAAAACTCCGCATATGATTCTTACAAAAACCAATCGAGGTCCACGTAGGATTTTCAACAAGCTTTCCAACGAGACCAAAATCTCATCAATCGGAGTTCGTATGGTGAAGTTATGACCAAACAGGCACCTAGGGTTCAAAACAGGCTCTCAGGGTTCAGGAAATTCCTCCCTGGTTTCTAGGTCTTTTGCTCACTCCTAAGGCTCTAATGTTACCCCAATGTGTCCAAAATTAAGCCCAAAGATACCTCAATTCAGTCAATTAATTTACTCTAAATTTTCATGCGTTAAGCCCATGTATCACGATAGGTCGGGTCGAGGTGTCGCGATAGGTGGAAGTATCGCGATAGGTTGGTGTGTCGTGATAAGTTGAGGTGTCGCGATAGGTGGGAAGTGTCGCGATAGGTCGGGCTCGGTGTGTCGCGATAAGTCGAGGTGTCGCGATAGGTGGGAAGTGTCGCGATAGGTCGGGGTCAGTGTGTCGCGATAAGTCGAGGTGTCACGATAGGTCGAGGTGTCGTGATAGGTCGGGGTGTCGCGATAGGTGGGAAGTGTCGCGATAGGTCGGGGTCGGTGTGTCGCGATAGGTCGGGGTGTCACGATACTCCGAGGTGTCGCGATACTTGGGAGTGTCGCGATACTTCGAGGTGTCGCGATAGGTCGGGGTGTCGCGATACTTGGGAGTGTCGTGATACTCCGAGGTGTCGCGATAGGCCGGGAGTGTCGCGATACTCCGAGGTGTCGCGATAAGTCGTGGGTATCGCGATACTCCGAGGTGTCGCGATAAGTCGTGGGTATCGCGATACTTTGAGGTGTCGCGATAGGTCGGGTTATGGTGAATTTTGCTGTTCTGTCTAGTGATCCTAGGAGCTCTAGGCCTGCGCAGTGTTGTGGTGCACTCAGAATCGTGATCGGGTGAAGTTTTTGGAGTGTCGCGATAGCTCGAGCTCGACGCCTCGGGGCTTGCGCAGACAAAATCCGCACCTGCTGAGCTTGCTGGAGATGATGATGGAGCTGCAACCTATAAGAAACATGCAAAAAAACACACACAAGCAAGAACACACACTCGCTCTCTCTCAAACTCACACAAAGCAAATGAGGAAATGGTTTGGAAATGAGAATATAAGGTGGAGAAGGAGATGAAGGTGGAGATGAAGGTGGAGATGAAGATGGAGATGGAGATGGAGATGGAGAAAAATCAGAAATTTACCTACTACTTACCATTCCAACGCGTCCTCTCTACGTCTTACCATCACACGCTCGTCCTCAAAACTCGAATCCCCGGCAACGGCGCCAAAATTTGGTGTAGCTCAGTGATGAGTAGCACCTCCTTTAATGTCAATCCAGGAAGACATGAGGATGGTATGAAGACCTCGAGCAAGTGAAGGCACAAATGTGTGAGTGCGAAGCACACTAACATGCACACACATACACACACGCGCACACACAGCAAGAACAAAGAGAGTAAGACAATGGAACCACTTCTATTGCAACAAAGTTCTCATACAAGCTCAAAACTACAAGAAGCTAGCCCCAAAAATGAGCTCTCTAGCTCTATTTATAGTTTTTGACTAGCTTTGGCCTTGTCCAGACCTAGTGTCCGGCCTAGTTAAAAATTAGGTTCCAGGGCTTATTTGAGGACTCAAACGAGATCTAAAAATTATGAAAATTGGCAAGCAACTAGTTCTAAGGCTCCCCAAGCTCAAGGAGTCCTCGTCTTGTACAAAATGGAGCTACAAAAAGGTGAAATGATATTTACAAGGGTTTTTAGTGATGAGAATCACTTTTAGCATGGTGTAAAGTTTGGAAAAATTTAATGGGTTGCCTTAGTGCTAGATCTGCATGTATGCTCATACTTGCTTCATCTGCCAACAGTGTTGCAGGCAAGGAAGTTTATAGCTTCCTTGATGGATTTTCATGTTACAACCAAGTAGCCATTGCCCTAGAAGATCAACACAAAATGACCTTCACCACAGAGTGGGGAATCTTCGCATTTTGTGTGATGTCGTTTGGGCTCACCAATGCACCTGCAACATTCCAAAGGCTCATGTGTCATGTCTTCAAAGAGTTCTTGTGAAAGATCTTAGAAGTATATTTGGGCTCACCAATGCACCTGCTCATTCCCAAGAAGGAAGACAACACATCCCAGAGCTCAGACAAATCTTCAACAAGTGTATGAGAACCCAAAAAAGTGTGTGTTCATGGTACATCAAGGTAATCTTATGTCATATTGTTTCTAAGAACGGAATATCAACAAATGAGGATAAAGTAAGATCCATATTGGAGTTACCGAGGCCAAGGAACATTAAAAAGGTACAAGCCTTTATGGGCCATTGTGGATATTACTGCAGGTTTATTCTTACACTATGTTGACAATTTTTTAGTGGAACGATGAATGTGAAAATTTGTTCAATAAGCTAAAGAAATGTTTGTGCACAACACCAATACTGACCACTCCTGATTGGAATAAACCATTCGATTTCCATGTAGACACATCATATCCAATAGGATACGTGCTAGAACAACCCAAAAGTGAAGGAAATCTAGATTTGCCTATAGCATATACTATCACACAACTAAACATAGCTGAATAAAAATATACAACAACTGAGAGAGAAGGGGTAGGCATGGTATACATCATGAAGAAGTTTAAACACTATCTATTGTCCATCAAGTTCAATTTTTTCATTGATCATCAAGCTTTATTTTATTTGGTCAATAAACCTACAATATAGGATGCTTAGTAAGATGGTTCACTGTACTAATGGAATATGAATTTGAAGTGGTTGTTAAGAAAGGTAGGACCCACCTTAGGGTGGATCACCTTTCTCGCATCACTTCAAGAGAGTCACAACAAGGAGTGTTTGATGAACTGCCTAACGCTTGTCTCTTCAATTAAGAAGTTGTTCCTATGGGAAAATAATTTGGTATCTATCCTAACCTTCAGAGTCACAAATAAGAATGTGAAAACGAACAAAGATGAAATTGAAAAATCACAAAAATATCAAATATTGGAAGGAAGTATGTACAAACAAGATATAGAGGGTGTACTAGCTTGTTGTGTCAAAGACGATGAACATAGCAGTTGGTTGCAACAAGCCCATGAAGGATTGCGAGGAAATCACTATTCTAAACATTGCAGAATCAGAAACGTTTAAGAGTGTATTGGCCTAGTATGGGCAAAGAAATATTGAGAGAAATAAGAATTGTCTAGGGTGCCAAAAAGGACCCCCAGTGGAGTATGCTACCCTTTATCACATATCATTAATTCCATAATGGAGTGCTCCATTGGTAGAATTTATGAGATCAGGAACACTACCCATTGACACTAGTCTAGGAAGAAAACGAAGCATGGAGTAGGAGGCTTAAGACTATGCCTTAGTAGGAGACAAACTATACTGAAGAGGCAAATATGGTTACTTAAGACTGTGCATTCGAAACTTAGACTATTAGACAATCTTAGAAATTGTGCATAACAATGTTGTAGGTGGACACTTCGGGCCTAATTGAGTAATTAAGACCATTCTATCTCAGGACTTTGGTGGCCCACTCTTTATATGGATGCACATACCTATGTGAACAGATGTGACACATGCCAACGTGCGCAATATTCGATCAGAAAAGACGAGATCCCTTTGAGGCCAATGATGGGAGGATGCACATTCTCGAAGTGGGGTATAGACTTTGTAGGGCATATTAACCCCGTAGCTAGAAAATCCCATGCAAAGTACATTATTGTAGCCACAAATTACCTTACAAAGTAGGTAGAAGAAAAACCCATGACAAAGAATGATGCTCAAATGATGTTTAAGTTCTTATTCGAGGACGTGTTCACCAAATACGGGTTACTATTGGAGTTAGACATCTACAAAAGCACGCGAACAGCACAAGGAAGAAGAAGAAGAAGCTTGGAGCACAACACACAATACTAAATGTATTACCACTAGAATGTACAAAGATAAGTAACCTGTTAGGGCTATAGGCGTATATACAAGTCGGGGGAAAAAAACCTCCTAAAGAGGGAAAAAAGTGCCTCGGTAGTCCTAGTGTGTTCACACACATCACTACCTAAATATATCAACAAATCCCCCTTCGGAGTGATGTGGTGAACAAGGAGCTGGCACTAATGTATAAGGAAGTGCCAAGCATACACAACAATGATCATAAGTACATCATTAGCGCGCTTCACATATCCTCAAAACCATGTACAATCACATAGGCATGTATCTTTTCATACCAAGCACGTGGTGCTTGCTTTAAAACATATAATGCCTTCTTTAACTTGCACACATTGTTATCATGCCCTTTCTACACAAAGCCATGAGGCTGAAAAACATACACTTCTTCATGCAAGTCACCATTCAAAAATGTTTTTTTAATGTCCAAATGATGTACATTCCAAGCATGATGAGCTACAAGAGCACAAATGCTACAAAGAGTAGTCATTCGGCATGTAGGTGCAACGGTTTCATCAAAATCAATGCCTCTTTCCTGTGCATAACCCTTTGCAACAAGCCTAGCCTTATAAATGTCAACTGTTCCATCAAGTTTACGCTTCAGCTTGTATACCCACTTAGTGCCAATGGCCTTCTTGCCTGGAGGCAAGTCATATAAAGACTAGGTACCATTTTTCATGATAGCATCATCTTGATATTGCATTGGAGCCATCCAATGTTCAGAATTTTGTGCTTCATCAAACAAAACAAGCTAAGCCTTATCACAAAGACTAGAGCCAGCCATAGCATAGCAATCTGATGCAAAAGAGGCACTATGAGAGCCTGAATGAGTATGGTATGACAGAGGTGCATCTAATTTGTTGTTACGCAAAGTCTGCACCGGCCATTTTGATATAGTTTTTGCCTCCTCAATATCACCTCTCTCATCAACAAGTGCATCATGTAAATTTGCATCAGAAATAGAATGATCTACATCATCACATGAAACATGTAAAGGCTTAGAAGTTGTCTAAATAGGACCAACTCTAGACTGTCCACCTGTAAAAAAAGACAGCAAAGTATCATACATGTCTTTGGAGCTAACAGATGCCTCCTTCGTACATGAAAGTAAAGGCTAAATAGCATCTTCCACAAAAAAAAGATCACGGCTAACCAAAATGTGTTTAATCTATGGATGATATGGACGATAGCCTTTGCTTTCAAAATTGTACCCAACAAAAATACATTTTACTACTTTATCATCCAATTTCCTACGATGTAGTCAAGGCACTAATGCATATGCCAGACAACCAAAAACATGTAGATGAGCAATAGATGGCTTGCAACCATGCTCAAGCCTCATATATTGGAGTGACAGACTACACTGCTTTAGTGGGACACCTGTTAAGTACATATGCTCCACACATGACAACCTCAAGCCAGAAACGATGTGGTAAAGCTTGACTCTTGACCATACACCTCGCCATCTCCATGAGTGACCTATTCTTCCATTCAGCAACTCCATTCTGTTGAGGTGTATACGACACTGTACAATGATATTTTATCCCACATTCATCCAAAAATGCATTAAAGTCAGAAGACATATATTCCCCCCTCAATTAGAACGAAGGGTGCTGTTGGAAGCAGCCAGAGGCACAGACGACACGGAAGCATGTAACGACAAAGCAGGGAGCCAGTCGAATCGTTTTTCAAATAATTATGTTTTCAAATACTTTCCAAAAACCTCCAACAGTGATTTTTATCACTATTGTAACATATGTAACATAGAAAACCCCATTTTGTAATCCATAGCTCCATTTTGTGCAAGCCGATGAGTCCTCGAGCTTGAGGAGCTTAGGTAGAATGCGCGTACCAATTTTCGTTATTTTTAGACATCGTTTACCCTTCCAAATAACATCTAGGACCTAATTTTTAACTATGCCGGTCACTAGATGTGAAACCGGTCAAAACTAGTCTAGAAACTATAAAAAGAGCTAGAGAGCTCATTTTTGAGGTTAGCTTGTTGGAGTAGAGAAGAGCTTAGAGCTATTTTGAGCTTGTAAGAGTGTTCTTGAGTAATAGAGTTGATTTCTCACCTTCCATTGTGTCTTGCTTGTCTCTTCGTAGTGTGTGTGTATGTGTGTGTGCATTTCTATGCTTCTCACCTTCACTCTCACTTCATCTCACATTCACGATCTTCATATCACTCCTATCTCTTCCGCGGATTGACATTAAGGAGGTGGAGCTTCTTAACGTGGTTCTCACCATTGTGCTAGAGCAACACCAAATTTGGCGCCGTTGCCGGGGATCGAGTCTAGGACGAATGTGTGATGGTAAGAGTATAGCAAGAAGTGGTGTTGGAAGGTAAAAATTTCAGTTTTTGTTGTTGTTTTTACTTAGTTTTTAGTGTTTTTCACCTTCCCCACACTCCATCTTCATCTCCAAAAAAATCAGAAAATTCACCATATCCACCCATTCTCCTCATTTCCCCTCATTTGTGCATGCGAGAGAGTGAGAGACAGCTTTTGTGCTTGTGTGTACTTTTGTTTTCTTGAGTTTTCTTGCAGGTACAGAGCTCCAGTGCATCAGGAAAGCTTGGAAAAGGTAAAAACTTCACTTTCTGTCAGAAATTTCCGTCTGTGTCAGACCATCGTGATGGTCTGCAAAGTTCGGAATTTGGAGAAGGTGACCACACCAGCGTGAAGAGCACACCTGCGCCTACAGGAATCCATAGCTACATTCACAAAATTTGCATTTTGGTGGACCATCGCGACGGTCTCTGACCATCGCGATTGTGTCACACCATCGCGATTGGCTCACGCCATCGTGACGGCTTGGCCGGACCATCACGATGGTCTCTGACCATCGCGATTGTGTCACGCCATCGCGATTGGCTCACGCCATCGCGCCGACGGTGCCACGTGGCAATCTAGACCATCGCGACGGTGCACTTCAGACCATCGCGACGACACCCTCACACCATCGCGACACTTCAAAAATTTAGACCATCGCGATTGGCTCACGCCATCACGCCCAGACCATCGCGATTGGCTCACGCCATCGCGCTCAGACCATCGCGACGGTTCACTTTGGACCATCGCGATTGTCCACGTTGACCGTTGACTGACGCCATCGCGATTGTCCATTTTCACGCCATCGCGATTGTCCATTTTCACGCCATCGCGATTGTGCACTTTCACGCCATCACGACGGTGCACTTTCAGACCATCGCGATTGTCCAAGTTCACGCCATCGCGATTGTGCACTTTCACGCCATCGCGACGGTGCACTTTCAGACCATCGCGATTGTCCAAGTTCACGCCATCGCGATGGTGCACCCTCACGCCATCGCGACGGTCCCAGACCATCGCGATCATCTCAGACCATCGCGATTGTGCACCCCCATCGCAAATTTTAGGGTTTCATTTTTTGGCCAATTTTGGGGCTATTTTTGGGAAATTTTTGGGTGATTAGACTCATAGGAGACCCCTTAGCTCATATTTGGAGAAAAACCTGTTTGTCAGTTTTTACCCCCCAGGGCCTGAACGGTCATAACTTTTTCATCCGAAGTCCGTTTTTTGAGCTTAATAGCTCATTAGAAAGCTCTTGACGAGTACTACGTGACCTCAACTGTTTTTTTCTTAAAGGATACATCTATTTTTAGACAAGCTATTTTGAGGTTGACCTAGTTTGGGACTAGAAAGCCAGGGGGCAAACATTGAAAAGTTGGGCAAAAGGGAAGGGACTTAAAAGGTGTATATACTTAAGTGCTTGATCATCCAACTGTGAATTGGTCTAATATTGGATTTTTCCAGGTCTAGCAAGGGCAATCAAAGGTAACCAAGGCAAGGCAGTGAAGGGCATAAAGCTTGGGAAGCGCGGCTTCTTGGGCATCAGAGCAACCAGAAAAGCTGACTCGAGGTTGGAAGATTACTCAACCCCCTCAGTCAATTCTTAGCTTAGGATAAACGTTAGCATTGTGGATTTAAGACGATAGGAACGCCTCAAGTTCAAGATATTTAATTCTTTCAAGTCTAAGACTACAAGTAAAGGTGTGTGACACGAAAACCTAAAGGAAAGAACATAAGTCTGACGGAAGGAGAACTCAAAATACCACGGAAAGTCGAATTCCTGACGCATACATTAAGACAAGAATCTAAAGAAATTTAAAAAAGAATCAAGACAGTAATAACAAAGAATCATTGACGATCTGAGCGTGTACTGAGTGTGCAAGGAAGAAAATTAATGAACCTTAGATCGGGCAAACATATAGGCAAGTCAGACCGACGAAGCCTTAGATCATCAGAGGCAAGTGTAAGAACTACTGCACGATCGTGGGCTCAACAATTGAACACTAGTTATCCCTACGAGAGCTCAGATACTAGCGAATCAGAAATGGCATTTAGCACAGAAAGACCAGAAGGAGGGTCGAATGTAGCCTATTTAGAAAAACCAGAAGGACCCTATAGAACGCAACTAGAGTTTCTCCGAACCAACCGATTAGGTGCTCGCATCTATGAGGATGGTTTGCGAAGGCAAGTGGTGCAAATGCACAACCCCGATCAACCCATTGGATTGGAACATCCAGTGGTGAAATTCGAGAGAGACGCGTACATAGACAAGGAAGGGACAATGTACATATTAAGTACGCAGCCAAACAATACGAATGAGTTTGGCGTGATTCAACCAGAGACGGAAGCAAAATCTCAAGGAAAAGAACCATTAGAAGAGCCTAGAACACCTAGAGGGAAATCTGTACTGACACGAGTACTAATCCCGGATTGGATCCCTCAGGACAACAGAAGCATAGAGTTGTTTGTAAATAAAGACACTGATGAAGCCTTTTGGAGATACAAGACCGAAATACTTAGTGAGGTAGGTATCATTACTATATACGAGTTCAAGGACCCGGATACACCTGGAAAGGTTGTATACCTGGATGAGACTTCAGAGAGAGTCTTTGTGGTGCTTGACCGCGCTAAAAACACATACACATGGAGAGGTGAATTGGTATTCCCTCCATCTAGAACGAACATGAATACAAGTCAACAAGGGGCAGGAACATCCTCAGCCCATGGAAATCAAAGAGAGGGAAATAAAGAGAGACCGGAAGTAAGCTTCACTCATCCCATAGGGAGAGATAGAACAACCACGAACACTAATAGAGCGGATAGACAAAGAGATCATGGAGTACTAGGTGGTAGAGATGATTTTCCTCTACCTAGACCACGCGAACACGCAAGAGCATTGAGACCCACACAGTTAGTAAAATCCATGAAAAATTACATTGATGGGACGGGAGATCCCTATGACCACGTCGCAGAATTCAAGCAAGTACTAAGAGCAGAACAAGTCGAAGACATGTTCACGCAATACAACGCATTTGGACTAACGTTAAAGAATACCGCTTTAACTTGGTTCCAACCTCTGCATCAAAGGCAATTTAGAGACATCCATCACTTTTTAGAGTCATTCATCACTGAATTCTCTAAAAGTGGGATTAGACATGACACGTCTTCGTTGATTCATAGCTTTAAACAGACCCCTCAGGAAACCGTAAGACTGGCAGGACGTAGGTTTAGACAATATGTTGAACGATGTCCAATGCAAGAGCTACCCTCACAAGCCAAGCAAGTGTCATTGTTTTTAGATGGCTTGTTGAGCTCTAAACTACGCTCCTATGTGTACCTAAAAGAACCCAGAACGCTAGAGCAATGTGTAAGAATTTGTATAGACATTGAGGACAACTTAGGAGATGAGTTGGAACTCTCCAAGGTCTATAAGGACTCAGACTGTTCATCTCTAGCATCCACAAAATTGTCTAGCTCAATAGAAGACCTTGCAGAAAAAGTGGCCCAGAAATTAGGAGTTTCTAGCAAACCTAGGGTACTAACAAACAAGCGTTGTTACACCTGTGGTGGTGACCATATGGCAAATGTGTGCCCCAATGCACCACAACCACAAGCCAACCCTAGTGGCCAATATTGTACAATTGAGAGAAGATACACGAATCATACGGCTCAGCACTGCCCATACAACAAACAAACCGTGAGATAGAACTATCCGCAAGCATACCCGCAGCCAGGTAGGTATCAAGGCCAATACAATGCTCAGCCTTATTACTATAGGCCTCCTCAGAATTACCCATACCAGGCTCAACAGAGACCTCAACCTGTCTTAGCTAAGCAGCCACCCCCACCAGCGAATGTCATCTCAGTCAAATACGCTGCTGCAGAAGAGAACCTAAGTAGGGCCTTAGTGCCTTCTTCACCTTTGATCACAGAGAGTGACCCGAATTCAAACAGTTTTGACTCTACGCATGTAGATAGTCCACCCGCATATTACACAGAGTCACCATAACATGTGGGGGCATATCATTACGATAGTCCACCAGTGGAACCTAGTTGGGAGCCAGACTATGCTAATGTGATGTACACAAACCCAAATCCACGGCCCCAATTGAGACAACAAAGACCACAGGGCCCTAGAGGACCATGCTTTAGGTGCCAAGGAGATCATTTCATAAAGGACTGTCCACATCCCCCGATAGCAGGACAATCACAGTACTATAACATCCAAGGCTTTTGTGCCGATTGTGGCAAAGAGCACATAATCAAAGATTGCCCCAAGAATCCAGTTAACGCTTCGAATGTGACACCGATCAACGTGATAGGTATTGTAAATAACGCAGATGGATCCAACCCTACATACGTGCCTATCCAAGCTATCACAAGAGCCCAGATGCTCTTACAGAACCAACAGCTTAATCAGGAGAAAGTAGCCGGAACTAGTGAAGTTGCAGAATCTAGCAGTAAAAAGACGAAATCTTGGAAAGATTCTCGAGAAAGGATTTAGCAAAAATGGAGTAAAAAGATAACTGAGTTGGAAGGAAGTTTGAAGGAATCTAGAGCCAAAATCCAAGAATTGAGTTCACAGGAATTGAATCAAGAGAATCCAGCTCAGAAATCAGGATCAGTTTTAGCGGAACCCATACCAGAAAATCTAGACATGATGTTTCGTGCATATCAGGCTAGATTAAAAGAGGGACCTCAGGTAGCTGAAATGAGCAAAAACTACCCTCGAGCTGATCTAGAAATTGAGAGAACTAAACTGTGCATGAAGATGGTAGAACTAGCACAAGCTTTGTTCGAAGCCTCTAGATATCTTAATTGGAATAACATGGCAAAACCGGAATTACATTTTCAAGGACTAATGGAGAGGCTAGAATATTTGATTGAAAGCAAAGAGAAAAAGGATCAGCATACGAACCCCATTGTCCCAGAGAAACAGGAAAGGAATGCGCCATCCCTGTCTCAAGTACCGAACTCAGAAAGTCAAGACAACCTGTCTTCCATACATAGGTACTCACATGAATTTTTGAGAGAGATCCAAGAAGAGAAATGGAGAAAAGAACAAGGAACCCATCCTCCTATTCAAGAAATAGATGACTTGCAGGAACAATTTCCCCAAGATATTCCCTCTATATACGATGAGGTAGAGGAGGAACAACTGAGTGAACACACAGGATTTGAATCTAATTCTTTACAAGAATTACCTCAGTTCACAGGACCTTGGGAAGCAAAGTCTATTAGTATGAGAGCACCCACGATAATAGTGAGGAATGAAGAATCAGTAATCCCTAGAAACAGGGAAGTGATCAAGAATACTAAAGTACAATGTAATCTCACCCTAGAGGAGTTGTTGAAGGTAAAACCAGAATTGTGGAAACATGTAGCAAATCAATTCCCTGAGCTTGCTACTACTCCCTCACAAATAGGATCACATAAGAAGGTACCAGAAATACCCGTAGAAAAGGTCGGAGATGTAAGCAAAGGAGAGGAAGGTAACACTTATCTTCCGATAACCCATCAGGGCTACACCACGAAAGCCATCTTAGATTCAGGAGCCGGAGTAGCCATAGCTACCACCGCTTTATGGAAACATTGGGGTAAGCCAGCATTGAGACCCACCAGAATGAAGCTACAAATGGCTGATGGACACATAGAAAAACCATTAGGCTTACTAGAAGGCATATCACTCACCACTTGTGGTGTAGAATTTGAGCATACCTTTGCCATTTGTGATTTTGCAAAAAACCATGCTTATGAGATGATATTGGGACGACCATTCATGCGTCAGTTGCAAATTGTACAAGATTGGGGAACTAATTCTTTGTACTTGCAACATTTAGGAGTGACTACCAAAGTCAATCTTAAAGACCATTCACATCAAGATGTACCCCCAATACAATGGAATACCATCCATAAGACACCAGTAGAAACAGAATCCGTGCACTCATTAGAATCAGACCCTTCTTGGTTGCATGAGGATACTCATTTATGGATGTGTAAAGTAGCCAAACAAGAGGAAGAACGATTAGAAGCAAGGACCTTAGGTGCAGAACAACATCCACGAACCCTTCAAGATCCAGCCTACGCACCTGTAGTATTCCCAGACGAAGAGTTTGAACCCCATGGTTCGGCAGAAATCCTAGCAACCATGGATGTAGCCATCAATGAAGAACAATGGACACCCCACTGTGACGAGGATGGCTATGACATTTCAGTTTTCACGATAGAGCCAATCATGTGCGATGCGATTTTAGAAGAGTGTGAACCTAACACTGATGCTTTTGAGGATGCAAGCGATTTTGATTTAGAATCAATTATCATGGACCCACCCTTTGCATTAGAGGAAGAATATTTTTTCGAAGTAGAGACTCACACTCAGAGACACGAGGAAATTACGAATGAGGTGAGGTTAGCCACGGAAGTGACTAACAAGAGTGAAGGCAAGAAAAGAAAGAAGAAAGACACCATGACAGAAAAAGAAGAATCTTTATTTGAAGTACCCGAGAATTTCAAGAAATATGAAATCGAAGATAGAAGAATCATGGTACGAATGCCTAATAGAAAGGCGAATGACGGACAAGTATATGATAACCGAGAGAAAACCAAGAAAATAATAGTTGCCATAGAAGGAGAAGAAGAAAAATGTACATACATAGGGCATGATTTGACGAAGGAAGAAGAAGAAGAATTAGTTGCCTTATTGCGCGAATATAGAGATGTTTTTGCTTGGAGTTACAAAGATTTGAAAGGAGTAGATCCAGATATATGTTCTCATAGAATCCCTATGACTCCAGATGCAAAACCGACAAAACAGAAACCTTACACGTACAATGATAACTACGCTGCGAAGATTAAAGAGGAGATAGATCGCTTGATAGAAGCAGGATTCATTTACGAAATTGAGCATACCGAATGGGTATCCCCCATTGTGGTTGTGCCCAAGAAGAATGGAAAATTGCGTGTGTGTATTAACCTTAAAAAAGTTAATGCCGCAACGATTAGAGACAGTTATCCTCTTCCTATCAGAGAACATCTATTGGAAAGAGTTGCGGGCAAGGAAGTTTACAGCTTTCTTGATGGATTTTCAGGCTATAATCAAGTAGCCATTGCTCCAGAAGATCAACACAAGACGGCATTTGCCACTGAATGGGGTATATTTGCATTTCGGGTAATGCCATTTGGCTTAACAAATGCACCCGCCACTTTCCAGCGACTCATGTGTCATGTTTTTAAGGAATTCTTACGCAAGAGTTTGGAAGTTTATGTCGATGACTTATGTGCACATTCAAATGTAAGACAGACACATATCCCAGAGTTAAGATAAATATTTGACAAATGTTGAGAATATCAGGTTTGTTTGAACCCAGAAAAATGTGTTTTCATGGTCAGACAAGGCAAAATTCTAGGACACATTGTGTCAAAAAATGGAATCTCTACGGATGAAGAAAAGGTGAAGGTAATTGCAGAATTACCTAGACCAACTAATGTGAAAGAGGTACAGGCATTTATGGGCCATTGTGGTTATTATAGGAGATTCATACACATGTATGCAATCATAGCCAAGCCTTTGTACTCTCTGTTAACCAATTTCGAATGGACAGATGAATGTGAAAATTCATTCAATGAATTTTCACATTCCATGTACATGTGGATGCATCCAATTATGCCATAGGATGTGTGTTAGCACAACCCACGAATGAAGGTAACATAGATCTCCCCGTAGCTTACGCGAGCAGACAATTGAACGCAGCAGAAAGAAATTACACGACGGAACGAGAAGGATTAGGGATGATCTACGCAGTAAAGAAGTTTAGGCACTACTTGTTGGCCAACAAATTCAAGTTCTTTACAGATCATCAAGCCCTATTGTACTTAGTCAACAAACCATGTAACACAGGACGACTGATACGTTGGTTTCTATTACTCATGGAGTATGATTTTGAAGTAGTAGTCAGGAAAGGAAAGACACATCTTAGAGCTGACCACCTTTCAAGATTAACCTCAGGAGAAGCTCCTCAAGGAGTAGCGGATGATCTACCAGATGCATACTTGTTTAATCTTGAGATAGCACCAGAATGGGCTAAGCCTATAGTCCCTATTCTCACATATGGACCCAAGAATTCTAGGATAAAGATCAAAGAAGGAGAGATTACCAAGTCTCAGAGATACCAAATAATGGAAGGAAGCATATATAAACAGGATAATCAAAAGATTCTTGCTTGTTGTGTAGATGAATCAGAACATGCGAATTGGTTGCAATTAGCACATGTAGGTGCACTAAAGCAACATCATTCAAAACATCGAACATTACAGACTCTGCATAGGTTAGGAGTATATTGGCCTTTGATGGAAGCAAATGTCTATAGGTTGTGTAAGGAATGCAATGTTTGTTGTGAAAGACCACCAGTAGAGCATGCTACATTATATCACGTGTCTCTCACACCAGACTGGAGTGAACAGTTAGTGACATATTTGAGGACGAACACATTCCCTCAAGGAATGACCTTAGCTCGACAATGTAGTCTAGAGCAGGAAGCTCACGACTATTCACTTATTGGCGATAACCTATACAAAAGAGGACGAGATGGATATCTACGACAATGTGTTCATGAGAGAGATTATTTGAGCATACTAGAGACTGCACACGAAGGTGTTGCAGGAGGTCATTTTGGACCCGATAGGATAATCAAAGCCATCCTCTTTGCAGGATTATGGTGGCCCACTCTTCACATGGATGCTCATACCTATGTAAAGAGATGTGATGTGTGCCAAAGAACTCAGTTTCCTACTCGCAGAGATGAAATGCCATTGAAACCCATGATGGGCGGACGTGCATTTTCAAAGTGGGGTATAGACTTTGTAGGACCCATTAACCCCCCTGCAAAAGGTACACATGCTGAATACATTATTGTTGCCACAGATTATCTTACGAAATGGGTAGAGGCAAAAGCCACAAAAAAGAATGATGCACACACAACTGCAAAATTCTTATTTGAAAATGTCTTTACAAGATATGGATTGCCGATAGAGCTAGTGAGCAATCGAGGCACTCACTTTCTAAACCAAGTCATTGAATATTTGTTACAGGATTTTATGGTGATTCACAAGAAATCCGCACCATATCATCCCCAGGCCAATGGTCAGGCTGAAAGCACTAATAAGATCCTTTGTAACGTACTGACGAAACTCGTGAACAACAAACGTTCAGATTGGGACAAACAGTTACACCACGTTGTTTGGGCATATCGAGTGGCCTACAAGACCGTACTCAATGCAACTCCCTTTCATATGGTTTTTGGTCAGAATGTTGTGCTTCCTTTGGACTTCTTGATACCGACCCTTAAGGTTGCACAAGAACATCAGTGGACCGGCCATGAATTATCAGCGAGAATAATGGACTTGGAACGATTAGGAGAAACCAGGTTAAAGGCAGCAGCAGGAATATATGCAGCGAAGAAGCGACAGAAAGCGTATTTTGATGCACATGTGAAAGATAAAGGCCTAAAAGAAGGAGATTTAGTTCTAGTATATACGCTGAAACAACACGCACGTAAGTTAGAAAAGCGAGGTTATGGACCTATGATCATTAACAGACTCTCGACAAGTGGAGCAGTACAACTAGCCACTTTAGAAGGAGATATAATGCCTAATTATATTAGTGGCTGTAGAGTCAAGTTATATCAGGAACCTCTTACTGAGGATATGCTTAGACGACTCACGTTGGCAACGAAGCGTAAGGAGGAAGAAAATAGAATACGAGCGGAAGCTCAGGCAGAAGCAATATAACGCATTAAACACATGAAGTTAAGAAGACAAGGACTAGGGAGAGAGCATTATAACCATCTGGAAACTACACCCAGATATCCCATGGCCATGTGTCAAGTAAAGTCAACCACTCATCCTAGTATAGTGGACAGGAGACCATTCATTACAGTCAGGCTAGAGCACGACAACCCTTGCCAAGAGCTCAGGGCTTTAATTGACTCAGGTGCTGCGACTAGTGCGATTAGATGGTCCCACTATAAGGATTCAAGAATAGAAATGCGGCCAATTGAGGCATACCTCATAGGCCTAGGAGGCATGGAAACCCCTTGCATGGGTGAGGTGGACCTTCCTATCCTCATTAAGGATGTGACCATGACAGCGAAGCTACTAGTGTGCCATGATGACGACCTGATAGAACCCCTAATCCTTGGCCAAGATTGGCTATACGATCACTCAGTGGACCTAAATCTCAGACAAAGCTCCTTACAGATTGGAACCTTAGAACAGAAGCAAGTGATACCGCTTGACTTCCCTAACGGCATTCCGATTGAGGTTTGTAACCCAAGACCCTATGAAACGCATGCGACGGAAGACCGGAAGATCTTGGGTCAGATCAGTCACGTTACGTCTACACCAACCCACTCGGGCTTGGCTAGGGACAATTGTCAATCAGAAGGACGACACGAGATCTTCCCTGGGGCTTCCTGCAAACTAGAAGGGGCAGCTACCCAACCGCTAGGGTAGATGAACACAATCAGCGGTCAGGTGGGTTGCATCAGCGGCCAAATGAGCACAACACCTTGCGGTGCTCATCCTTCCAAACTTGCTGTGGACTGGCCTAGATTAAAGATAAAGAACGAATCACTTCCTAATGGGCAGGTCACGCAAGTGTTGGATCTCCCTTCTTTTCCAAAGCAGAGCGTCCAATGGACCTCTCAAACCCAACCACGAACGAGTCAACCAGAACAGAGGAACCCAGACCGACAACATCACCAGACAAGGCAAAGAAAGCAGAGGTATCAACATCACAGAACAAGTGGCACGAGACAAATATGGGTGCCAAAAGGACAGCAACCACAGGCTATTGGCAACACTGCAGACAAGGATAGGACAAAGTTTCAACAGAAGCAGAGTCAGCATCCAAAGTCCCCTCGATCTTCTTTCCCAAGTACAAATACTCGACAGATTTGGATCGCCAAGAAATACCTTATCCATAGACCCACACCCATGCAGATTTGGGTACCCAAACAATGTATTATAGCCCAACCCTCAAGCCATGTAATATGTACCCCTCAGAAATCTTTTCATTCTTCAAGACCACCAAACCCGATACCACTTTTTGTCCCTCAGCAGAAACATACCACACACTCCAAGACTCTTAGGAAATGGATACCGAAACGTATCCAAACGTCTTCTTGTACCATCGTATCTAACAATTCTCCCACCCCGTTTAAACTCCACCCTTGTAATAATTCACCTTCAACCAAACCTTGTATAAATTCATACACCCAAACCCCACATCATGCATAATAAAAGCTCATCAAGAATTGCAGGCATAATCTGACCATGTAGGTGTCTAGAGACCTGCATTAGCTCTACAAAGAATCATTGCATTAATCACTTCACGACACTTGGCTACACGGGTTACACATCGGTTACGGAAAGGGATTGCGGTCTCACCTTATTGGGATCATAATTAATTTCCATGCTAATGTGTTAATCTTTTGTAGCAGATCTTTTCCATTAGCTCATCAGTCATCATGCAAACCGAAGCAGGACCATCAGAGGCTGGCCCCAGTGCACCGATGGCCACTATTGGAGAATTACAAGCAGAATCTTATCCTACGGTGCAACCACCAGAGTTTCAAGGTTTTCCAGGACCCATGCCAATCGATGATCCTCCTAGAGGATACACCGAGAAGATTCATCGTAACTCTCATTGGTTTCAAGGCCTAGCAGGACCATTAGCAGACGCTGATTTCATATTTGAGGCCAATTTGGCATTTGATCTTCGCACATGGACCAAGTACCAGTTCTTTTCACGAGAATTTGAAGGACTGCAGAATACACAAGATCTAATGCACGTTTGGGCACGAGCGGGATTTACAGAGTATTTTAGCGACCCTCTGCCTAAACCCGATTTTTACAGATGCTTTTACTTGGTAACCACCTTAACGGCTTCAGAGAACAAGGATCTACCCGGCACATTCATGTTACCATCCTTGGTAAATGATCCTCCATTTAGAAGGTTTTATTTGTCTAAAGATTTAATTCGCGCAGCTCTGAAAATACATGGAACACACACTCCAATGGAGAAAGAACGGCTAGTCCCAGAGCAGATGAAACGTGGTGACGTAACTAAGTGGGAGGATATTTCTGCTATAACACCTGAGCTCTCTAAGCCATTACGGATATGCATGCAACACTTTGCTTTCCCAGCTCAGGATCGTTTTACCATGCCCCACAAAAGAATCTGGTTTGGATTATACTTAGCGTGTACTGGACCGCAAACGGTTGATCTAGCCAGCTGGATCATTGATCAGCTCTATTTGGCACAACATAGGTGGGAGCGAAAGAAGGTAATCAATGGGTGCTGCGCCCTCACCAGGATCATATATATGTGCTTGGCATATGATTTACCCATAGAGCGTGCCATGACCAGTGAGGAACTGAAAGCATTCAAAGGGACCACTAGGAAGGCTAGAAAATCTAGCAAAGGCAGAGCCGGAAAACGGATGAGAGGTACTATCCCGTCCCTACAAGTTCCAGAATCACCCTCGCCACAACCATCTCCAGAGCAGTCACCAACAGCAGCCACTCCCACGGTACCACCCATTCGTATAAAGTTATCAAGACCAGTTACGCCGGAGGGCACCACCAGTACGGTTGCACCCCAAGCAGCCACAACCACAGAACCTATCACCACAACAGCTGAACTTCCCACCACTATTGGTGCGGAAGCTTTCTCTTTTCCAATACTGCATTTAGAACCAGGACAAGCATAGCCACTGGACCAAACTTTTGATTTTGAGATGCCAGATGCATTCTCCAATGAGTTCTAGTTTTCAGAAGGACAATTGTTTTCTCAAGAATTTGAAAGGCCTAGCTACCCTACCACACCCAGGGATCAGCCACAAGGACAGATCGTGTCCAGCTCTGATGACGAAAGAACAGCAACCGATGACGACGAAGGAGACGACGAAGCTAGCCAGGGAACACATGAATCCCAAGAGCATGAACAGACAGATGGCCAAGGCCAACAAACAGACACACATGGTGATACAAGTACCCATGAAGATGAAACTTACGAGGCAGCAGCTTACACACTAGCTATTAAGAAGCTGTATAGAACTATGGAAAAAGTTTGGGCACGCAAGAAGCTGACAGAGGAAGAGAGCCAAAAAATAATAGAACAAGAACTTGTCACAGGTGGATTCGAAGACGCATACATCAAAGGATTCAAAGAATTAGTCACATCAGTAGGCTCCAACGAGGCACTCAGGTACTTGCAAAGAAAGCCACTACCACAGTTTGACCCCCGCAGAGTACGACTACTTTCAAAGCCCGGCGAATACATTCGTGTACCAATCGGAGCACAATCTTCAGAACAAGCTAGGGAGGCACGCCTCGTCCCCGAAAGTTCGTTGGCTGTAGAAACCATCTTTGTAGATTCCCCACCCCGCGCTACGACTGTACATACCTCAGTAGTCACTGAAGTACCGACCACCCCAACCGCTCCTCCATCACCGCCCATTCCTCCAGCCTCCCCTCTTCACCCTCCTTCCCCCAGACCAACATCTTCATTCGCCGGTGGTGTTGCAAAAATTGTCTTTACGACCACTAACCTTGCAATTCCCGCACCCATTAGCCCTAGTCTACCCCCTCCCACACCCACCTTTCTATCCAACCCATTCCTTCATCAATCTTTTCCATCTTTCCCCACAACTCCAAGACCCCTCTTCCCATTCCCCCCGCCATTAACCTTCTCCCCCGTCTCACCTCCCTGACCCACTGTAACCCCTCTTTCCCCTTTCCACCAAGCTGCTCCAGCCAGCCCCCCTGTAAATTACCCCTCAACCTTTGTAAATCCCGTATTTACACCAGCACGAGCACCCACGATCACACCCATATTCACGGTCACCGCACTAGATACGTCCACTGACATGGACATCTCACCACCCACTGCACCATCACTCACTTCACTCCCGGCACAAACATTTTTAGGCACATCACAATTTTCAACAATCACTACATCATCCACCTTCCCATCCCCATTCCCCGTTCCCGTTGCATCTACACCAACTGCATCTTCATTTAGCACCCCGTTAATACTATCACCCACTGTAGATAATGCATTCCGACAGATGTTCATGTGTATGACGCAAGTAAGAGATGAGTTCACATCTCTTGGTGATAATTATCAGCAGCTGCAGAGGACAACCAGTGACTTATAGTCGCAGCTTAATTTATTGTCTATTGAGAATGCCTCTCTGAACACCCGATACCAGGAATTACGCGAGGCATATCACAAATTGGAACTAGAAAGCGAAGAAAAGACCAAGGAAGCCACTGCTGACCTGGATAACTTATTAAGAGCCCAGACAGTCTGCAATGCAACGCTAACACGAAACATGGGCTTACTACGAAGACACCTAGCAGCCGCCAAGGAAGAAAACCAGCGCTTACAGGATCAAAACCGAGAAAACTTAGAAGCAGCGCTCGACCACCCAGACCAACCACTCAGTCCTAGCAGGTTCAAAGCCATTCCTTTAGACTCGATGAGAATGCTGCTAGACGATCATGTAAGATTACTAGATGAATACGACCGCATGAACGAGGAGTTACAGAAACTCAAAGAAGATCACAAATTACTCCAGTTACGAGAACCGGCACACCAAGACATACCAGCACTTGTGGACCCCTCTCCTGACCTCCTAGAGGAACTCAACTCATTACGGGCCCAGGTATCGACCCTTGAATCAAGGATTGCAGTATATGAAGTGCCACCAAGGCCAGATTCCCCACCTGAGCTTCCAGCTGAGGAAGAAACGGTCACCATCCCGGTGGAGGAAACGTTTGAAGAAGCGTACGAGCCACAACCCATCCCAGGCGGATGCGTCACGGCCGAAGGTCAGATGACGTATGAACTTCCGACCCCCGCGTGGATGAAGACTATTGAGGAACTTGGAACAATGCACTCCGCGAGAGTAGAGGCACAACTACATGCCATGGCGATGATAGAAGAAAGAATATTACAGTCTCCATTCTTTGCTCATTTGGCCCCGCGACGATACATATCTGGGCATGAGCTACAGTATAAACCGTATTTCATGTTAATGGCCGAATACCAGTTAGCCATTGAGAAAGAGACAGGTAAGAAACCATCGCATGCAACTCAATTCGAGGCTGCTGATCTACCACCAGATGCACAGAAAGGAAGGATCTATCAACCAGAGTGGCGAAAAAATTTACTACAGCAGTATCCAGAGATGATGAGTACATGGGTAAAGGCACCTTTGCACTTAAAGTACAACCCGTGTTGGGGACCAGTGCCACGACGCCGTTCCTGGACTGCCTTTGCTATTAAGGTACAAAACAATAAGCAGTGCCAAGACTGGTTGAATTACCCCTATTTTAAGCCACCCATTGAGTTACCAACTGTTGGCTACATGATGGCTACAATTCGCCACTGGCTCCCTAGATTAAAGCATATGGATGATATAGCGGCGCAGATGATTGTCAAAATCTTTGACATGATGCAAATGATTTTTAAAGTCTTCCGACGCGTCAAGGCACCACATGTCAACACCCCGGGCTTTGAGCATGGCAATTTTGATCTGGTATATGATATGAGTACAACGCCATCGCTACGGGTGTGTTATGCCTGGCACTGCAGAATCAAGTACCTACCGGCATGCTACAAGCAGACGTTCGAAGAGATGTTCACAACCGGCTTCTGGGAATACCATTCAGAGGTATTCATAAGCAGGCCTACACATTTATTACAATTATTTTCCTGTGAACGAATGGTCTATTCCACACACTATCAGCTCCCGCCATCGGAAGAACCGCAACCAATCGACTGGGAGAAACTCGAGGCAGATCTGGCCCGAGGCATTCGTATCTCCGAGCACACCCTCGCTCAAGACCTCCTATAGAACTATATCCGGCAGACCTCACAGCAAGGTTCTGTCAGGGACGACAGAAGCGAGAGGGAGGGGGGTGTTGGAAGTAGCCAGAGGCACAGACGACACGGAAGCATGTACCGACAAAGCAGGGAGCCAGTCGAATCGTTTTTCAAATAATTATGTTTTCAAATACTTTCCAAAAACCTCCAACAGTGATTTTTATCACTATTGTAACATATGTAACATAGAAAACCCCATTTTGTAATCCATAGCTCCATTTTGTGCAAGCCGAGGAGTCCTCGAGCTTGAGGAGCTTAGGTAGAATGCGCGTACCAATTTTCGTTATTTTTAGACATCGTTTACCCTTCCAAATAACATCTAGGACCTAATTTTTAACTATGCCGGTCACTAGATGTGAAACCGGTCAAAACTAGTCTAGAAACTATAAAAAGAGCTAGAGAGCTCATTTTTGAGGTTAGCTTGTTGGAGTAGAGAAGAGCTTAGAGCTATTTTGAGCTTGTAAGAGTGTTCTTGAGTAATAGAGTTGATTTCTCACCTTCCATTGTGTCTTGCTTGTCTCTTCGTAGTGTGTGTGTATGTGTGTGTGCATTTCTATGCTTCTCACCTTCACTCTCACTTCATCTCACATTCACGATCTTCATATCACTCCTATCTCTTCCGCGGATTGACATTAAGGAGGTGGAGCTTCTTAACGTGGTTCTCACCATTGTGCTAGAGCAACAGGTGCCCATTCTACATGTTGACAGATTTTCAGCCAAAACCAAAAACTGTTTGAAGCACATAAACACTTCAGACTTTGCTTTGAGTGGATATACACATGCATGCATGGAAAAATGATCAATGAAAGTCACAAAGTAAGGATAGTTTCCAAAGAAGGTGTCTGCATAGGACCACATAAATCACTATATAC
>CM035419.1:184383032-184388032 GCA_020310875.1 Ceratopteris richardii
TGTGAGCATAAAATAGACTCTAATAGCTATCCAATGAGACAAGAATTACATCAAATGGGTACCATATGAGGGAGAACCAATGCTAACAATTAAGGGGTAGAGAGTTGCAACACTGCTTGCGCACACACATAGATATGCCTACTAAAAGAAAACAAACAAGCAAGCAAGGGGGTTGCTTAAGCAAGGGGCTTGCTTATAAAAACTCGAGCACTTTGTGCTCACTTTACATGAGCTAAAACTCCAAGAAGATGGCCCAAAAGAAGTCGGGATACATGCTCCTTTTATAGTGAGAAGTGTGCCCCTAAAATCTAGGAACTACCTTTCCAAATCAGCCTCCTAACTTGGAGGAATTAGTTGAGATGACTTGGGGAGTGGTTGAGTGACTTTTCTTGATGGAATCTCGTGGCTTTTGGCTTCCTCTGATTGCTCCACATGTCCATAAAAGATTCCCCACGAATTTGTAGCTTGAAGCTTGACTTTTAACACTCCCCCTCAAGCTTCAATTCTTCGTCCTCATCCAAGCTCCTTCATGTTGATGCATTGCTTGAATTTTGTAATCTTCATCCCATCCAAAGCCTTTGTAAACATGTCGGCAACTTGGTCCTTGGTACCAATATGATGTACTGAAACTTCCTTCGATATCACCTTTTCCCTTATGAAGTGATAGTGCACTTCAATATGCTTGGTTCTAGCATGATAGACAGGATTCGATGCTAGATCAATACTACTCATATTGTCACAAAAAATTGGATATGTGTCAACCTGCAAATTAAGCTTCATAAATAACTTCTTAATCCACATTAGCTCACGTGTGACTTGAGCCAAAGCTCTATACTCAGCCTCGGTGGAAGATAATGCCACCGTGGGTTGCTTCTTTGAAATCCATGAGATGATCTTGCTACCTAGCATGACTAGGTAACCACTTGTACTTCTTCTATCCTCCTTCGAACCGGCCCAATCGGCATCAGAATAAGCTTTGACCTGCATATCATCATCAAATGAATAGAACAATCCTTCATTTATAGTGGCCTTGAGATATCGTAACATTCTTCTTGCAGCTTGCAAGTGTGTAGTCCTTGGACTATGCATAAATTGTGATAACACTCCAACTCCATATGCTATGTCGGGCCTAGTTATTGTGGCATAATTGAAAGATCCTACAATAGATCGATACAAGGTTACATCCTCTAATGACTCTCCATCAATGGAGCTTAGCTTTACATTAACTTCCATGGGATTTGAAATAGGCTTGCAATGTAGCATCCCAAACCTCTCAAGTAGGTCTAGAATATACTTCCTTTGTATGAGCATAATACCTTCTTCTTTGTATACAACTTCAATGCCAAGAAAATACCTAAGATCTCCAAGATCAGAGATCCTAAACTCGTTTCCAAGCTTTGCCTTGATCTCCTCAATGCCCTTTGTATCATTACCTGTAATGATAAGATCATCTACATACACACACATGTAGACCACAAGTTCTCCTCTTTGTTTGATGAAGAGAGATGGATCCGCCTTGCATTGATTGTAACCACATTTGATCAAATAGTCCACCAATCTTTGGTTCCAAGCCCTTGGAGCTTGCTTTAGGCCATAAAGTGCCTTCTTCAATCTACAAACATGATGTGGAAACTCTTTATGAACAAAACCTAGTGGTTGCTCCATGTATACCTCTTCTTCCAAGTCTCCATTGAGAAAGGCATTCTTGATATCCAATTGGAAGAGCTTCCATCCTTTGCTAGCAGCCATTGCAATGAGTGTCCTAATGGTGCTCATCTTTGCCACGGGGCTGAATGTCTCTTCAAAGTCCACTCCATAGGTTTGTGCAAAACCCTTGGCCACCAATCTTGCTTTGAACCTAGAAATAGATCCATCTGAATTCCTCTTTTTGTTTTATACACCCACTTATTACCTATTACCTTCATGTTCTCCTTCTTGGGCACTAGAGTCCATGTTTGATTTTCCTCAAGTGGGTCGATCTCTTCTTGCATTGCCTCTTTCCATTCGGTGTACCTGCTTGCATCGTCATAGCAATCGGGCTCATGATCTTCTACTACTTTGTTCATATATGCATAATGTGTTGCCATGTATGAATCATAAGTAAACCTTTGAGTTGGATACTTAACTCTAGAAGACTTCCTTTCTTCACCTTTTGGAGGAATAAACCTCCTTTGCCTTGGGAACTTGATCTCTTTCTTTGACGTGGCTTCTTTCTCCATCATGTGTCCTTCATCATCTTCAACTTCATTTCCTTCTTCATCCAACTCCACCAATGTTGCTTTGGCTTTGTTGATTGATTGTGCTTCATAGCTTGATGAAGATCTCCCCCTCCATGGTGAGTTTATGCTTGAACTATCTTCATTGATGGAACACCTTGGGCCGCTTAGCTCTAGGTCGATTTGTTCTTCATCATGTCCATGCTTTTCTTCTTCATAGTCCTGCATACAATCATACTTCTTATACCAAGGGAGTAGCTCATCAAATGCTACATCCCTTGATATCCTCAAGTCCTTTGTGTTTGGGTTGAAGCACCTGTAACCTTTATGATCATTTGAATATCCTAGAAACACACACTTTTCTGCCTTTGGTTGTAGCTTGTGCCTCAATTCACTTGGCACATGTACATAACAAGTACATCCAAATATCTTCAAGTGGGAAAGATCAGGTTTCTTACCATAATAGGCTTGATATGGTGTCAAGCCATGGATCCCTGAGGTAGGAGCACTATTCATTAGATACACGGCGGTATTTGCTGCATCACTCCAAAACATGTTAGGTACATTCATCTCATTAAGCATTGCTTTAGCGATCTCGGCAATGTATCTATTCTTTCTCTCTGCTACTCCATTTTGTTGGGGTGTGTACCTGCATGTTACTTGCCTCTTGATGCCTTGATCCATTAAAAAATCAGAAAACTCATTTGAGAAATATTCTCCCCCTCCATCGGACCTTAGCTTCTTGATATATGTACCTGTTTCCTTCTCTACCATTGCCTTGAATGCTTTGAAACATGTAAACACATCTGATTTGTTTTTTATGAAATAAACCCAAACCATCCTTGTGCAATCATCTATAAAAGTGACAAAGTACTTGTTACCTCCAATGGATTGCTCTTTCGTTGGCCCCCACACATCTGTATGTATCAACTCCAATGGATGTTGGCTTATGTAGCCACTCTTCTTGAATGGAAGTGTTGCTTGCTTCCCTAGTTGACAAGATTCACATAAATGCTTCATACCTTGTCCTTGGAAGTTGGGAAGACCTTCAACCAGCCTCTTGAATTGCATTTCCTTCATTCTTTGTATGTTGATGTGACCTATCCTCTTGTGCCACAAGTCCAACTCCAAAATCCTCTTGTTTCCATATGTGAAGTATACATGCTGAGTAGAATGAGAATTTACCTCCAAAGTGAAGAGTCTCCCTTGCTTCTTTCCTCTTGCTATGACCTTGTAACCTTGCTTAGGGTTCTCCACAAAGCATCCACCTTTGTTGAACCTTACTTGATAGCCTCTTTCAACCATTTGCCCAACAGACACCAAGTTCTTTGTGATGGTAGGTACATGCAAGACATCCTTGAGACATCTTCCTTCCTCCTTGTCATCCAAAGCTACATCTCCAACATGGGAGATCTCATGGGCTATATCATCACCTGTTTCTACATGTCCTTTACCTTTGGGAACATGTAGATTAGTAAACCAAGAAGCACTGCAACTCATATGGTTGCTACATCCACTATCAATATACCAAGTGTTATCTACTTTGCTTGAATTCCCATTCATGTGCATCATCAAGAGATTGTCATTTTCTGAACTTGTAGAAGCATAATTACCTTGGCCTTTGTATGAAGAACCTTGATTATAGTTCCTTTGGTTTCCTCCTTGGTAGCAATCTCTAGCATAGTGGCCAAACTTGCCACATATGTAACATCCTTCACCATCTTGATTCCTGTTTTGTTGATGTTGTCCTCCTCTTCCTCTTGTTCTTCCTCTCCCTCTTTGTGATGAGGTGCCTTGGTCATGTCCTTGATTGCTTGAGTGGCCTTGCCTTCCTCCAAACCTTCCTTTGCCCCTTCCTTGTCCTCGTCTTCATTTGCCCCTTTGATTACCTGCATAGAAAACTTGTGCATCCTTGCTTTTAGTTGAACTTCCACCTATGTTCATTTCTTCGGTGACCATGAGAGCAACCAATTGCTCAAAATCGGGAAGATTATCCCTTACATATACTGAAGTGGTAAAGGGTTTCCACTTCTCATCATCTCTCAAACCATTGAGAGTATAAGCCACAAGATCGTCATCGTCTACGTGGCTTCCAATGGATCCCAATGCATCTGATAACTCCTTGACCTTAAGTATGTAGTCATTTATGCTACTCCCTGAGCTCTTCCTAAGGTTGTTGAGCTCATTCTTGAGTTGGATCTTCCTTGCTTTGGTGCTTGTTGAATAAAGCCTTTCAAGTGTCTCCCATACCTTCATGCTTGAATCCAGGTCTTGGATATGGCCGATCATGCTAGTGCTAATGTGTTGGGAAAGAATAAAGATAACCCTCTTGTCTCTTTCATTCCATTCCCTAAAGGCCCTTCTCTGGTCATTGGTTGGATTCTCATCCAACCTAGGTCTTGGTTCACTTCCACTAATCAACCCCCAAAGGCCCTTGCCCATAAGATAGTTGGAGACCCTAAATCTCCATGGTTGATAGTTACCTTTGTCTAGCTTTTCAATTTGAGTGTTGAAGTCTCCCATATCTAGTCTTTGATACTTGACCTAGCCCTTGGCTAATGCTCCAATGTGTGTAAAATGAAAATGAGGCTATGAGGTTACCTCAATCCAAAGCTTTCCTTAGATGGACACCTTGTGCTCTTTGAAACTTTGAGTAGAATAGCTCCCCCTTGATGTGAGCTACCTCCAAGAAGCTTTTGTTGATGGAACTCTTCAACCACCAACTCCAAGAGGTCTTCTTTCTTGTATGTGATACCTCCAAGATGCCCAAATGCTCTGATACCA
>CM035419.1:184395532-184398032 GCA_020310875.1 Ceratopteris richardii
GAAGGATGTTACATATGTGGCAAGTTTGGCCACTATGCTAGAGATTGCTACCAAGGAGGAAACCAAAGGAGCTATAATCAAGGTTCTTCATACAAAGGCCAAGGTAATTATGCTTCTACAAGTTCAAAAAATGACAATCTCTTGATGATGCACATGAATGGGAATTCAAGCAAAGTAGATAACACTTGGTATATTGATAGTGGATGTAGCAACCATATGAGTTGCAATGCTTCTTGGTTTACTAATCTACATGTTCCCAAAGGTAAAGGACATGTAGAAACAGGTGATGATACAGCCCATGAGATCTCCCATGTTGGAGATGTAGCTTTGGATGACAAGGAGGAAGGAAGATGTCTCAAGGATGTCTTGCATGTACCTACCATCACAAAGAACTTGGTGTCCGTTGGGCAAATGGTTGAAAGAGGCTATGAAGTAAGGTTCAACAAAGGTGGATGATTTGTGGAGAACCCTAAGCAAGGTTACAAGGTCATAGCAAGAGGAAAGAAGCAAGGGAGACTCTTCACTTTGGAGGTAAATTCTCATTCCACTCAACATGTCTACTTCACATATGGAAACAAGAGGATTTCGGAGTTGGACTTGTGGCACAAGAGGATAGGTCACATCAACATACAAAGAATGAAGGAAATGCAATTCAAGAGGCTGGTTGAAGGTCTTCCCAACTTCCAAGGACAAGGTATGAAGCATTTATGTGAATCTTGTCAACTAGGGAAGCAAGCGAGACTTCCATTCAAGAAGAGTGGCTACCCATAAGCCAACATCCATTGGAGTTGATACATACAGATGTGTGGGGGCCAACCAAAGAGCAATCCATTGGAGGTAACAAGTACTCTGTCACTTTTATAGATGATTGCACAAGGATGGTTTGGGTTTATTTCATAAAAAACAAATCAGATGTGTTTACATGTTTCAAAGCATTCAAGGCAATGGTAGAGAAGGAAACAGGTACATATATCAAGAAGCTAAGGTCCGATGGAGGGGGAGAATATTTCTCAAATGAGTTTTCTGATTTTTTAATGGATCAAGGCATCAAGATTGTACTTGTTATGTACATGTGCCAAGTGAATTGAGGCACAAGCTACAACCAAAGGCAGAAAAGTGTGTGTTTCTAGGATATTCAAATGATCATAAAGGTTACAGGTGCTTCAACCCAAACACAAAGGACTTGAGGATATCAAGGGATGTAGCATTTGATGAGCTACTCCCTTGGTATAAGAAGTATGATTGTATGCAGGACTATGAAGAAGAAAAGCATGGACATGATGAAGAACAAATCGACCTAGAGCTAAGCGGCCCAAGGTGTTCCATCAATGAAGATAGTTCAAGCATGAACTCACCATGGAGGGGGAGATCTTCATCAAGCTATGAAGCACAATCAATCAACAAAGGCAAAGCAACATTGGTGGAGTTGGATGAAGAAGGTAATGAAGTTGAAGATGATGGACACATGATGGAGAAAGAAGCCATGTCAAAGAAAGAGATCAAGTTCCCAAGGCAAAAATCCTCCAAAAGGTGAAGAAAGGAAGTCTTCTAGAGTTAAGTATCCAACTCAAAGGTTTACTTATGATTCATACATGGCAACTCATTATGCATATATGAACAAAGTAGTAGAAGATCATGAGCCCGATTGCTATGAAGATGCAAGCAGGTACACCGAATGGAAAGAGGCAATGCAAGAAGAGATCGATGCACTTGAGGAGAATCAAACATGGACTCTAGTGCCCAAGAAGGATAACATGAAGGTAATAGGTAATAAGTGGGTGTATAAAGTAAAGAGGAATTCAGATGGATCTATTTCTAGGTTCAAAGCAAGATTGGTGGCCAAGGGTTTTGCACAAACCTATGGAGTGGACTTTGAAGAGACATTCAGCCCCGTGGCAAAGATGAGCACCATTAGGACACTCATTGCAATGGCTGCTAGCAAAGGATGGAAGCTTTTCCAATTGGATATCAAGAATGCCTTTCTCAATGGAGAGTTGGAAGAAGAGGTATACATGGAGCAACCACTACGTTTTGTTCATAAAGAGTTTCCGCATCATGTTTGTAGGTTGAAGAAGGCACTTTATGGCCTAAAGCAAGATCCAAGGGCTTGGAACCAAAGATTGGTGGACTATTTGATCAAATGTGGTTACAATCAATGCAAGGCGGATCCATCTCTCTTCATCAAACAAAGAGGAGAACTTGTAGTCTACATGTGCATGTATGTAGATGATCTTATCATTATAGGTAATGATACAAAGGGCATTGAGGAGATCAAGGCAAAGCTTGGAAAGGAGTTTAGGATCTCTGATCTTGGAGATCTTAGGTATTTTCTTGGCATTGAAGTTGTATACAAAGAAGAAGGTATTATGATCATACAAAGGAAGTATATTCTAGACCTACTTGAGAGGTTTGGGATGCTACATTGCAAGCCTATTTCAAATCCCATGGAAGTTAATGTAAAGCTAAGCTCCATTGATGGAGAGCCATTAGAGGATGTAAC
>CM035419.1:184405532-184418032 GCA_020310875.1 Ceratopteris richardii
AAGGAGAACCAGCCCTTACAACAGAGAGCAAAATATTTCCAATAGAGCTTAGACAGAGAGAGAGATATCAATCACACAACTTCACTAAAATGAATGTTGCTCCCAGATTACTCAGAGAATACTCAAGAGAAATTGTGAGCATAAAACAGACTTTAATAGATATCCAATGAGACAAGAATTACATCAAATGGATACAATATGAGGGAGAACCAATGCTAACAACTCACGGGTAGGGAGTTGCAACACTGCCTGCGCACACACATAGATATGCCCACTAATAGAAAACCAACAAGCAAGCAAGGGGCTAGCTTAAGCAAGGGGCTTGCTTATCACAACTCCAACACTTAGTGCTCAGTTTACATTAGCTAAAACTCCAAAAAGATGGCCCAAAAGAAGTCGGGATACATGCTCCTTTTATAGTGAGAAGTGTGCCCCTAAAATCTAGGAACTACCTTTCCAAATAAGCCTCCTAACTTGGAGGTATTAGTTGAGATGACTTGGGGAGTGGTTGAGTGACTTTTCTTAATGGAATCTCGTGGCTTTTTGCTTCCTTTGATTGCTCCATATGTCCATAAAAGATTCCCCATGAATTTGTAGCTTGAAGCTTGACTTTTAACATGTGTATGTGTATATGTATATGTATATGTATATGTATGTGTATATGTATGTGTATATGCATATGTATATGTATGTGTATGTGTATGTGTATATGTATATGTATATGTATGTGTATGTGTATGTGTATATGTATATGTATATGTATGTGTATGTGTATATGTATATGTATGTGTATGTGTATATGTATATGTATATATATGTGTATGTGTATGTGTATGTGTATATGTATTTGTATATGTATATGTATAAGTATATATGTATATGTATATGTATATGTATATGTATATGCATATGTATATGCATATGTATATGCATATGTATATGTATATGTATATGTATATGTATACGTATATGCATATGTATATGTATATGTATATGTATATGTATATGTATATGTATATGTATATGTATATGTGATGGGGGAAGTATCTCAACCCCTAAGCAACGACGAAGCTAGTTGAATGCTCACAACTGCTAGTCAAGCAGAGACCTCACTTCACTCCAGCAAGCTTTTCTCAGAGATTATACAGAGAATGAATCTCAAACTTGGGTTAACTTTAGAGCACTCTAATAGCTACCCAATGACACCAAAATCATAGCAAATGGATAAATAGAGAAGGATAACCAGCCCTTACAAGAGAGAGCAAAATATTTCCAACAGAGCCTACACACAGAGAGAGATATCAATCACACAACTTCACTAAAATGAATGTTGCTCCCAGCTTACTCAGAGAATGCTCCAGAGAATTGGTAAGCATAAAATAGACTCTTATAGCTATCCAATGAGACAAGAATTACATCAAATGGATACCATATGAGGGAGAACCAATGCTAACAACTCAGGGGTAGAGAGTTGCAACACTGCCTGCGCACACACATAGATATGCCTACTAAAAGAAAACAAACAAGCAAGCAAGGGGGTTGCTTAAGCAAGGGGCTTGCTTATCACAACTCCAGCACTTAGTGCTCACTTTACATGAGCTAAAACTCCAAGAAGATGGCCCAAAAGAAGTCGGGATACATGCTCCTTTTTATAGTGAGAGGTGTGCCCCTAAAATCTAGGAACTACCTTTCCAAATCAGCCTCCTAACTTGGAGGAATTAGTTGAGATGACTTGGGGAGTGGTTGAGTGACTTTTCTTGATGGAATCTCGTGGCTTTTGGCTTCCTTTGATTGCTCCACATGTCCATAAAAGATTCCCCACGAATTTTTAGCTTGAAGCTTGACTTTTAACACTCCCCCTCAAGCTTCAATTCTTCATCCTCATCCAAGCTCCTTCATGTTGATGCATTGCTTGAATTTTGAAATCTTCATCCCATCCAAAGCCTTTGTAAACATGTCCGCAACTTGGTCCTTGGTACCAATATGATGTAGTGAAACTTCCTTGGATATCACCTTTTCCCTCATGAAGTGATAGTGCACTTCAATATGCTTGGTTCTAGCATGATAGATAGGGTTCGATGCTAGATGAATGCTGCTCATGTTGTCACAAAAAATTGGATATGTGTCAACCTGCAAATTAAGCTCCATAAATAACTTCTTAATCCACATTAGCTCACATGTGACTTGAGCCAAAGCTCTATACTCAGCCTCGGTGGAAGATAATGCCACCGTGGGTTGCTTCTTTGAAATCCATGAGATGATCTTGCTACCTAGCATGACTAGGTAACCACTTGTACTCCTTCTATCTTCCTTCGAACCGGCCCAATCGGCATCGGAATAAGCTTTGACCTGCATATCATCATCAAATGAGTAGAACAATCCTTCATTTATAGTGACCTTGAGATATCGTAACATTCTTCTTGCAGCTTGCAAGTGTGTAGTCCTTGGACTCTGCATAAATTGTGATAAAACTCCAACTCCATATGCTATGTCGGGCCTAGTTATTGTGGCATAATTGAAAGATCCTACAATAGATCGATACAAGGTTACATCCTCTAATGGCTCTCCATCAATGGAGCTTAGCTTTACATTAACTTCCATGGGATTTGAAATAGGCTTGCAATGTAGCATCCCAAACCTCTCAAGTAGGTCTAGAATATACTTCCTTTGTATGAGCATAATACCTTCTTCTTTGTATACAACTTCAATGCCAAGAAAATACCTAAGATCTCCAAGATCAGAGATCCTAAACTCGTTTCCAAGCTTTGCCTTGATCTCCTCAATGCCCTTTGTATCATTACCTGTAATGATAAGATCATCTACATACACGCACATGTAGACTACAAGTTCTCCTCTTTGTTTGATGAAGAGAGATGGATCCGCCTTGCATTGATTGTAACCACATTTGATCAAATAGTCCACCAATCTTTGGTTCCAAGCCCTTGGAGCTTGCTTTAGGCCATAAAGTGCCTTCTTCAACCTACAAACATGATGTGGAAACTCTTTATGAACAAAACCTAGTGGTTGCTCCATGTATACCTCTTCTTCCAAGTCTCCATTGAGAAAGGCATTCTTGATATCCAATTGGAAAAGCTTCCATCCTTTGCTAGCAGCCATTGCAATGAGTGTCCTAATGGTGCTCATCTTTGCCACGAGGCTGAATGTCTCTTCAAAGTCCACTCCATATGTTTGTGCAAAACCCTTGGCCACCAATCTTGCTTTGAACCTAGAAATAGATCCATCTGAATTCCTCTTTACTTTATACACCCACTTATTACCTATTACCTTCATGTTATCCTTCTTGGGCACTAGAGTCCATGTTTGATTCTCCTCAAGTGCGTCGATCTCTTCTTGCATTGCCTCTTTCCATTCGGTGTACCTGCTTGCATCTTCATAGCAATCGGGCTCATGATCTTCTACTACTTTGTTCATATATGCATAATGAGTTGCCATGTATGAATCATAAGTAAACCTTTGAGTTGGATACTTAACTCTAGAAGACTTCCTTTCTTCACCTTTTGGAGGAATAAACCTCCTTTGCCTTGGGAACTTGATCTCTTTCTTTGACATGGCTTCTTTCTCCATCATGTGTCCTTCATCATCTTCAACTTCATTACCTTCTTCATCCAACTCCACCAATGTTGCTTTGCCTTTGTTGATTGATTGTGCTTCATAGCTTGATGAAGATCTCCCCCTCCATGGTGAGTTCATGCTTGAACTATCTTCATTGATGGAACACCTTGGGCCGCTTAGCTCTAGGTCGATTTGTTCTTCATCATGTCCATGCTTTTCTTCTTCATAGTCCTGCATACAATCATACTTCTTATACCAAGGGAGTAGCTCATCAAATGCTACATCCCTTGATATCCTCAAGTCCTTTGTGTTTGGGTTGAAGCACCTGTAACCTTTATGATCGTTTGAATATCCTAGAAACACACACTTTTCTGCCTTTGGTTGTAGCTTGTGCCTCAATTCACTTGGCACATGTACATAACAAGTACATCCAAATATCTTCAAGTGGGAAAGATCAGGTTTCTTACCATAATAGGCTTGATATGGTGTCAAGCCATGGATCCCTGAGGTAGGAGCCCTATTCATAAGATACACGGCGGTATTTGCTGCATCACTCCAAAACATGTTAGGTACATTCATCTCATTAAGCATTGCTCTAGCGATCTCGGCAATGTATCTATTTTTTCTCTCTGCTACTCCATTTTGTTGGGGGGTGTACCTGCATGTTACTTGGCTCTTGATGCCTTGATCCATTAAAAAATCAGAAAACTCATTGGAGAAATATTCTCCCCCTCCATCGGACCTTAGCTTCTTGATATATGTACCTGTTTCCTTCTCTACCATTGCCTTGAATGCTTTGAAACATGTAAACACATCTGATTTGTTTTTTGATGAAATAAACCCAAACCATCCTTGTGCAATCATCTATAAAAGTGACAAAGTACTTGTTACCTCCAATGGATTGCTCTTTGGTTGGCCCCCACACATCTGTATGTATCAACTCCAATGGATGTTGGCTTATGTAGCCACTCTTCTTGAATGGAAGTCTCGCTTGCTTCCCTAGTTGACAAGATTCACATAAATGCTTCATACCTTGTCCTTGGAAGTTGGGAAGACCTTCAACCAGCCTCTTGAATTGCATTTCCTTCATTCTTTGTATGTTGATGTGACCTATCCTCTTGTGCCACAAGTCCAACTCCGAAATCCTCTTGTTTCCATATGTGTATATGTATGTGTATATGTATATGTATCTGTATCTGTATATGTATATGTATATGTATATGTATATGTATCTATATATGTATGTGTATATGTATATGTATATGTATGTGTATATGGATGTGTATATGTATACGTATATGTATATGTATGTGTATATGTATGTGTATATGTATGGGTATATGTATGTGTATATATATGTGTATATATCTGTGTATGTGTATATGTATGTGTATATGTATATGTATATGTATGTGTATATGTATATGTATATGCATACGCATATGTATAGCCATACGCATATGTATAGCCATACGCATATGTATACGCATACGCATATGTATACGCATACGCATATGTATACGCATACGCATATGTATACGCATACACATATGTATACGCATACGCATATGTATACGCATACGCATATGTATAGGCATACGCATATGTATAGGCATACGCATATGTATACGCATACGTATATGTATACGCATACGCATATGTATACGCATACACATATGCATACGCATGCGCATATGCATGCGCATATGCATACGCATACGCATATGCATACGCATACGCATACGCATACGCATACGCATACGCATACGCATACGCATACATACGCATACGCATACGCATACGCATACGCATACGCATACGCATACGCATACGCATACGCATACGCATACGCATACGCATACGCATACGCATACGCATACGCATACGCATACGCATACGCATACGCATACGCATACGCATACGCATACGCATACGCATACGCATACGCATACGCATACGCATACGCATACGCATACGCATACACATACACATACGCATACACATATGCATACGTATATGTATATGCATACGTATATGTATATGCATCTGTATATGCATATGCATGTGTATATGGATATGCATGTGTATATGCATGTGTATATGTATATGTATATGTATATGTATATGTATATGTATATGTATATGTATATGTATATGTATATGTATATGTATATGTATATGTATATGTATATGTATATGTTTATGTATATGTATATGTATATAAATATGTATATGTATATGTATATGTATATATATATGTATATGTATATGTATGTGTATATATATATGTATATGTATATGTATATGTATATGTATATATATGTATATGTATATGTATGTGTATATATATATATGTATATATATACGTATGTGTATGTGCATGTGTATATGTATATGTATATGTATATGTATGTGTATGTGTATATGTATATGTATATGTATATGTATATGTATGTGTATGTGTATATGTATATGCATATGTATATGTATATGTATGTGTATGTGTATGTGTATATGTATATGCATATGTATGAGTATGTGTATATGTATATGTATGTGTATATGTATGTGTATGTGTACATGTATATGTATGTATATGTACATGTGTATATGTATATGTATATGTATATGTATGTGTATATGTATATGTATATGTATATGTATATGTATATGTATATGTATATGTATATGTATATGTATATGTATATGTAAATGTATATGTATATGTATCTGTATATGTATGTGTATATGTATATGTATATGTATATGTATATGTATATGTATATGTATAGATATATGTATATGTATATGTATATGTATATGTATATGTATATGTATATGTATATGTATATGTATATGTATATGTATATGTATATGTATATGTATATGTATATGTATATGTATATGTATATGTATATGTATATGTATATGTATATGTATATGTATATGTATATGTGTATGTGTATGTATATGTATATGTGTATGTATATGTGTATGTATATGTATATGTGTATGTATACATATATGTATATGTGTTTGTGTATGTATATGTATATGTATATGTATATGTGTATTTATATGTATACGTATTGATGGGGGAAGTATCTCAACCCCTAAGCAACGATGAAGCGCAAATGACCTCCACAGGTATCCTTCTTTGACCTCTGCACACCAAAAATGCTCTTACTCAGAGCTTATGCAGAGAACTCCAGTGAGCTTTTGTAGACCTGTAGTAGACACCAAGGGCTTTCCAACAAAACAAATTTCACTTGAAATGGATGCTTACACAAAGAGAAACAATGTCTACAACATGAGCTAGTTGAATGCTCACAACTGCTAGTCAAGGAGAGATCTCACTTCACTCCAGCAAACTTTTCTCAGAGATTATACAGAGAATGAATCTCAAACTTGAGTCAACTTTAGAGCACTCTAATAACTACCCAATGACACCAAAATCATAGCAAATGGATACATAGAAAAGGAGAACCAGCCCTTACAATAGAGAGCAAAATATTTCCAACAGAGCATACACAAAGAGAGAGATATCAATCACACAACTTCACTAAAATGAATGTTGCTCCCAGCTTACTCAGAGAATGCTCCAGAGAATTGGTAAGCATAAAATAGACTCTTATAGCTATCCAATGAGACAATAATTACATCAAATGGATACCATATGAGGGAGAACCAATGCTAACAACTCAGGGGTAGAGAGTTGCAACACTGCCTGCGCACACACATAGATATGCCTACTAAAAGAAAACAAACAAGCAAGCAAGGGGGTTGCTTAAGCAAGGGGCTTGCTTATCACAACTCCAGCACTTAGTGCTCACTTTACATGAGCTAAAACTCCAAGAAGATGGCCCAAAAGAAGTCGGGATACATGCTCCTTTTATAGTGAGAGGTGTGCCCCTAAAATCTAGGAACTACCTTTCCAAATCAGCCTCCTAACTTGGAGGAATTAGTTGAGATGACTTGGGGAGTGGTTGAGTGACTTTTCTTGATGGAATCTCGTGGCTTTTGGCTTCCTTTGATTGCTCCACATGTCCATAAAAGATTCCCCACGAATTTTTAGCTTGAAGCTTGACTTTTAACACTCCCCCTCAAGCTTCAATTCTTCATCCTCATCCAAGCTCCTTCATGTTGATGCATTGCTTGAATTTTGAAATCTTCATCCCATCCAAAGCCTTTGTAAACATGTCCGCAACTTGGTCCTTGGTACCAATATGATGTACTGAAACTTCCTTGGATATCACCTTTTCCCTTATGAAGTGATAGTGCACTTCAATATGCTTGGTTCTAGCATGATAGACAGGGTTCGATGCTAGATGAATGCTGCTCATGTTGTCACAAAAAATTGGATATGTGTCAACCTGCAAATTAAGCTCCATAAATAAATTCTTAATCCACATTAGCTCACATGTGACTTGAGCCAAAGCTCTATACTCAGCCTCGGTGGAAGATAATGCCACCGTGGGTTGCTTCTTTGAAATCCATGAGATGATCTTGCTACCTAGCATGACTAGGTAACCACTTGTACTCCTTCTATCTTCCTTTGAACCGGCCCAATCGGCATCGGAATAAGCTTTGACCTGCATATCATCATCAAATGAGTAGAACAATCCTTCATTTATAGTGGCTTTGAGATATCGCAACATTATTCTTGCAGCTTGCAAGTGTGTAGTCCTTGGACTATGCATAAATTGTGATAACACTCCAACTCCATATGCTATGTCGGGCCTGGTTATTGTGGCATAATTGAAAGAGCCTACAATAGATCGATACAAAGTTACATCCTCTAATGGCTCTCCATCAATGGAGCTTAGCTTTACATTAACTTCCATGGGATTTGAAATAGGCTTGCAATGTAGCATCCCAAACCTCTCAAGTAGGTCTAGAATATACTTCCTTTGTATGAGCATAATACCTTCTTCTTTGTATACAACTTCAATGCCAAGAAAATACCTAAGATCTCCAAGATCAGAGATCCTAAACTCCTTTCCAAGCTTTGCCTTGATCTCCTCAATGCCCTTTGTATCATTACCTGTAATGATAAGATCATCTACATACACACACATGTAGACCACAAGTTCTCCTCTTTGTTTGATGAAGAGAGATGGATCCGCCTTGCATTGATTGTAACCACATTTGATCAAATAGTCCACCAATCTTTGGTTCCAAGCCCTTGGAGCTTGCTTTAGGCCATAAAGTGCCTTCTTCAACCTACAAACATGATGTGGAAACTCTTTATGAACAAAACCTAGTGGTTGCTCCATGTATACCTCTTCTTCCAAGTCTCCATTGAGAAAGGCATTCTTGATATCCAATTGGAAGAGCTTCCATCCTTTGCTAGCAGCCATTGCAATGAGTGTCCTAATGGTGCTCATCTTTGCCACGGGGCTGAATGTCTCTTCAAAGTCCACTCCATAGGTTTGTGCAAAACCCTTGGCCACCAATCTTGCTTTGAACCTAGAAATAGATCCATCTGAATTCCTCTTTACTTTATACACCCACTTATTACCTATTACCTTCATGTTATCCTTCTTGGGCACTAGAGTCCATGTTTGATTTTCCTCAAGTGCGTCGATCTCTTCTTGCATTGCCTCTTTCCATTCGGTGTACCTGCTTGCATCTTCATAGCAATCGGGCTCATGATCTTCTACTACTTTGTTCATATATGCATAATGTGTTGCCATGTATGAATCATAAGTAAACCTTTGAGTTGGATACTTAACTCTAGAAGACTTCCTTTCTTCCCCTTTTGGAGGAATAAACCTCCTTTGCCTTGGGAACTTGATCTCTTTCTTTGACGTGGCTTCTTTCTCCATCATGTGTCCTTCATCATCTTCAACTTCATTACCTTCTTCATCCAACTCCACCAATGTTGCTTTGCCTTTGTTGATTGATTGTGCTTCATAGCTTGATGAAGATCTCCCCCTCCATGGTGAGTTCATGCTTGAACTATCTTCATTGATGGAACACCTTGGGCCGCTTAGCTCTAGGTCGATTTGTTCTTCATCATGTCCATGCTTTTCTTCTTCATAGTCCTGCATACAATCATACTTCTTATACCAAGGGAGTAGCTCATCAAATGCTACATCCCTTGATATCCTCAAGTCCTTTGTGTTTGGGTTGAAGCACCTATAACCTTTATGATCATTTGAATATCCTAGAAACACACACTTTTCTGCCTTTGGTTGTAGCTTGTGCCTCAATTCACTTGGCACATGTACATAACAAGTACATCCAAATATCTTCAAGTGGGAAAGATCAGGTCTCTTACCATAATAGGCTTGATATGGTGTCAAGCCATGGATCCCTGAGGTAGGAGCCCTATTCATTAGATACAGGGCGGTATTTGCTGCATCACTCCAAAACATGTTAGGTACATTCATCTCATTAAGCATTGCTCTAGCGATCTCGGCAATGTATCTATTCTTTCTCTCTGCTACTCCATTTTGTTGGGGTGTGTACCTGCATGTTACTTGCCTCTTGATGCCTTGATCCATTAAAAAATCAGAAAACTCATTTGAGAAATATTCTCTCCCTCCATCGGACCTTAGCTTCTTGATATATGTACCTGT
Source organism: Ceratopteris richardii (assembly GCA_020310875.1). NCBI lineage: Eukaryota > Viridiplantae > Streptophyta > Polypodiopsida > Polypodiales > Pteridaceae > Ceratopteris > Ceratopteris richardii. Next base: position 184,415,690 of record CM035419.1, read on the forward strand.
TTCCTTCTCTACCATTGCCTTGAATGCTTTGAAACATGTAAACACATGTGATTTGTTTTTTATGAAATAAACCCAAACCATCCTTGTGCAATCATCTATAAAAGTGACAAAGTACTTGTTACCTCCAATTGATTGCTCTTTCGTTGGCCCCCACACATCTGTATGTATCAACTCCAATGGATGTTGGCTTATGTAGCCACTCTTCTTGAATGGAAGTCTCGCTTGCTTCCCTAGTTGACAAGATTCACATAAATGCTTCATACCTTGTCCTTGGAAGTTGGGAAGACCTTCAACCAGCCTCTTGAATTGCATTTCCTTCATTCTTTGTATGTTGATGTGACCTATCCTCTTGTGCCACAAGTCCAACTCCGAAATCCTCTTGTTTCCATATGTGAAGTAGACATGTTGAGTAGAATGAGAATTTACCTCCAAAGTGAAGAGTCTCCCTTGCTTCTTTCCTCTTGCTATGACCTTGTAACCTTGCTTAGGGTTCTCCACAAAGCATCCACCTTTGTTGAACCTTACTTGATAGCCTCTTTCAACCATTTGCCCAACGGACACCAAGTTCTTTGTGATGGTAGGTACATGCAAGACATCCTTGAGACATCTTCCTTCCTCCTTGTCATCCAAAGGTACATCTCCAACATGGGAGATCTCATGGGCTGTATCATCACCTGTTTCTACATGTCCTTTACCTTTGGGAACATGTAGATTAGTAAACCAAGAAGCATTGCAACTCATATGGTTGCTACATCCACTATCAATATACCAAGTGTTATCTACTTTGCTTGAATTCCCATTCATGTGCATCATCAAGAGATTGTCATTTTCTGAACTTGTAGAAGCATAATTACCTTGGCCTTTGTATGAAGAACCTTGATTATAGTTCCTTTGGTTTCCTCCTTGGTAGCAATCTCTAGCATAGTGGCCAAACTTGCCACATATGTAACATCCTTCGCCATCTTGATTCTTGTTTTGTTGATGTCTTCCTCCTCTTCCTCTTGATCTTCCTCTCCCTCTTTGTGATGAGGTGCCTTGGTCATGTCCTTGATTTCTTGAGTGGCCTTGCCTTCCTCCAAACCTTCCTTTGCCCCTTCCTTGTCCTTGTCTTCCTTTGCCCCTTTGATTACCTGCATAGAAAACTTGTGCATCTTTGCTTTTAGTTGAACTTCCACCTATGTTCATTTCTTCGGTGACCATGAGAGCAACCAATTGCTCAAAATCGGGAAGATTATCCCTTACATAAACTGAAGTGGTAAAGGGTTTCCACTTCTCATCATCTCTCAAACCATTGAGAGTATAAGCCATAAGATCGTCATCGTCTACGTGGCTTCCTATGGATCCCAATGCATCTGATAACTCCTTGACCTTAAGTATGTAGTCATTTATGCTACTCCCTGAGCTCTTCCTAAGGTTGTTGAGCTCATTCTTGAGTTGGATCTTCCTTGCTTTGGTGCTTGTTGAATAAAGCCTTTCAAGTGTCTCCCATACCTTCATGCTTGAATCCAGGTCTTGGATATGGCCGATCATGCTATTGCTAATGTGTTGGGAAAGAATAAAGATAACCCTCTTGTCTCTTTCATTCCATTCCCTAAAGGCCCTTCTCTGGTCATTGGTTGGATTCTCATCCAACCTAGGTCTTGGTTCACTTCCACTAATCAACCCCCAAAGGCCCTTGCCCATAAGATAGTTGGAGACCCTAAATCTCCATGGTTGATAGTTACCTTTGTCTAGCTTTTCAATTTGAGTGTTGAAGTCTCCCATATCTAGTCTTTGATACTTGACCTAGCCCTTGGCTAATGCTCCAATGTGTGTAAAATGAAAATGAGGCTCTGAGGTTACCTCAATCCAAAGCTTTCCTTAGATGGACACCTTGTGCTCTTGCAAATTTGAGTAGAATAGCTCCCCCTTGATGTGAGCTACCTCCAAGAAGCTTTTGTTGATGCAACTCTTCAACCACCAACTCCAAGAGGTCTTCTTGCTTGTATGTGATACCTCCAAGATACCCAAATGCTCTGATACCACTGATGGGGGAAGTATCTCAACCCCTAAGCAACGATGAAGCGCGAATGACCTCCACAGGTATCCTTCTTTGAACTCTGCACACCAAAAATGCTCTTACTCAGAGCTTATGCAGAGAACTCCAGTGAGCTTTTGTAGACCTATAGTAGACACCAAGGGCTTTCCAACAAAACAAATTTCACTTGAAATGGATGCTTACACAAAGAGAAACAATGTCTACAACATGAGCTAGTTGAATGCTCACAACTGCTAGTCAAGCAGAGACCTCACTTCACTCCAGCAAACTTTTCTCAGAGATTATACAGACAATGAATCTTAAAC
>CM035419.1:184430532-184443032 GCA_020310875.1 Ceratopteris richardii
GCTAAACGGTAGTGTTGTGGATTAACGACGATAGGAACGCCTCAAGTTCAAGATATTTAATTCTTTCAAGTCTAAGACTACAAGTAAAGGTGTGTGACACGAAAACCTAAAGGAAAGAACCTAAGTCTGACGGAACGAGAACTCAAAATTATAACGGAAAGTCGAATTCCTGACGCATACATTAAGACAAGAATCTATAGAAATTTAAAAAGAATCAAGAAAGTAATAACAAAGAATCATTGACGATCTGAGCGTGTACTGAGTGTGCAAGGAAGAAAATTAATGAACCTTAGATCGGGCAAACATATAGGCAAGTCAGACCGGAGAAGCCTTAGATCATCAGAGGCAAGTGTAAGAACTACTGCACGATCGTGGGCTCAGCAATTGAATAGTAATTACCCCTACGAGAGCTCAGATACTAGTGAATCAGAAATGGCATTTAGCACAGATCGACCAGAAGGAGGGCCTAATGTAGCCTATTTAGAAAAACCAGAAGGACCCTATAGAACGCAACTAGAGTTTCTCTGAACCAACCGATTAGGTGCTCGCATCTATGAGGATGGTTTGCGAAGGCAAGTGGTGCAAATGCACAACCCAGATCAACCCATTGGATTGGAACATCCAGTGGTGAAATTCGAGAGAGACGCATACATAGACAAGGAAGGAACGATGTACATCTTAAGTACGCAGCCAAACAATACCAACGAGTTTGGCGTGATTCAACCAGAGATGGAAGCAAAATCTCAAGGAAAAGAACCATTAAAAGAACCTAGAACAGCTAGAGGGAAATCTGTACTAACACGAGTACTAATCCCGGATTGGATCCCTCAGGACAACAGAAGCATAGAGTTGTTTGTAAATAAAGAAACTGATGAAGCCTTTTGGAGATACAAGACAGAACTACTTAGTGAGGTAGGTATCATCACTATATACGAGTTCAAGGACCCGGATACACCTGGAAAGGTTGTATACCTGGATGAGGCTTCAAAAAGAGTCTTTGTGGTACCTGACCGCGCTAAAAACACATACACATGGAGAGGTGAATTGGTATTCCCTCCATCTAGAACAAACATGAATACAAGTCAACAAGGGGCAGGAACATCCTCAGCCCATGGAAATCAAAGAGAGGGAAATAAAGAGAGACCGGAAGTAAGCTTTAATCACCCCATAGGGAGAGATAGAACAACCACAGACACTAATAGAGCGGATAGACAAAGAGATCATGGAATACTAGGTGGTAGAGATGATTTTCCTCTACCTAGACCACGTGAACACGCAAGAACATTGAGACCCACGCAATTAGTAAAATCAATGAAGAATTACTTTGATGGGACAGGAGATCCCTATGACCACGTCGTAGAATTCAAGCAAGTACTAAGAGCCGAACAAGTTGAAGACATGTTCACGCAATACAACGCATTTGGACTAACGTTAAAGAATACAACTTTAACCTGGTTCCAACCTTTGCAACAAAGGCAATTTAGAGACATCCATCACTTTTTAGAGTCATTCATCACCGAATTCTCTAAAAGTGGGATTAGACACGACACGTCTTCTTTGATTCATAGTTTTAAACAGACTCCTCAAGAAACAGTAAGACTGGCAGGACGTAGGTTTAGACAATATGTTGAACGATGTCCAATGCAAGAGCTACCCTCACAAGCTAAGCAAGTGTCATTGTTTTTAGATGGCTTGTTGAGCTCTAAACTACGCTCCTATGTGTACCTAAAAGAACCCAGAACGCTAGAGCAATGTGTGAGAATATGCATAGACATTGAGGACAACTTAGGAGACGAGTTGGAACTCTCAAAGGTCTATAAGGAATCAGACTGTTCATCTCTAGCATCCACAAAGTTGTCTAGCTCAATAGAAGACCTTGCAGAAAAAGTGGCCCAGAAATTAGGAGTTTCTAGTAAACCTAGGGTGCTAACGAACAAGCGTTGCTACACCTGTGGTGGTGACCATATGGCAAATGTGTGCCCCAATGCACCACAACCTCAAGCCAACCCTAGTGGCCAATATTGTACAATTGAGAGAAGATACACGAATCATACGGCTCAGGACTGCCCATACAACAAACAAACCGTGAGACAGAACTACCCGCAAGCATACCCGCAGCCAGGTAGGTATCAAGGCCAATACAATGCTCAGCCTTATTACTATAGGCATCCTCAGAACTACCCATACCAGGCTCAACAGAGACCTCAACCTGTCTTAGCTCAGCAGCCACCCCCACCAGCGAATGTCATCTCAGTCAAATACGCTGTTGCAGAAGAGAACCTAAGTAGGGCTTTAGTGCCTTCTTCACCTTTGATCACAGAGAGTGACCCACACTCAAACAGTTTTGACTCTACGCATGTAGATAGTCCACCCGCATATTACACAGAGTCACCAGAACACATAGAAACATATCATTACGATAGTCCACCAGTGGAACCTAGTTGGGAGCCAGACTATGCTAATGTGATGTACACAAACCCAAATCCACGGCCCCAAGTAAGACAACAGAGACCACAGGGCCCTAGAGGACCATGCTTTAGGTGCCAAGGAGATCACTTCATAAAGGATTGTCCACATCCCCCGATAGCAGGACAATCACAGTACTATAACATAAAAGGCTTTTGTGCTGATTGTGGCAAAGAGCACATAATCAAAGATTGTCCTAAAAATCCAGTTAATGCTTCGAATGTGACACCGATCAATGTGATAGGTATTGTAAATAACGTCGATGGATCCAACCCTACATACGTGCCTATCCAAGCTATCACAAGAGCCCAGGCGCTCTTACAGAACCAACAGCTTAATCAGGAGAAAGTAGTCGGAAGTAGTGAAGTTGCAGAATCTAGTAGCAAAAAGACAAAATCTTGGAAAGATTCTAGAGAAAGAATTAAGAGAAAATGGAGTAAAAAGATAACTGAGTTGGAAGGAAGTTTGAAGGAATCTAGAGCCAAAATCCAAGAATTGACTTCACAGGAATTGAATCAAGAGAATCCAGCTCAAAAATCAGGATCAGTTTTAGCGGAACCCATACCAGAAAATCTAGACATGATGTTTCGTGCATATCAGGCCAGATTAAAAGAGGGACCTCAGGTAGCTGAAATGAGCAAAAACTACCCTCGAGCTGATCTAGAAATTGAGAGAACTAAACTTTGCATGAAGATGGTAGAACTAGCACAAGCTTTGTTCGAAGCCTCTAGATATCTTAATTGGAATAACATGGCAAAACCTGAATTACATTTTCAAGGACTAATGGAGAGGCTAGAAGATTTGATTGAAAGCAAAGAGAAAAAGGATTAGCGTAGGAACCCTATTGTCCCAGAGACACAAGAAAGGAATGCGCCATCCCTATCTCAAGTACCCAACTCAGAAAGTCAAGACAATTTGTCTTCCATACATAAATATTCACATGAATTTTTGAGAGAGATCCAAGAAGAGAAATGGAGAAAGGAACAAGGAACCCATCCTCCTATTCGAGAAATAGATGACTTGCAGGAACAATTTCCCCAAGACATTCCCTCTATTTACGATGATGTAGAGGAAGGACAACTGAGTGAACACACAAGATTTGAATCTAATTCTTTACAAGAATTACCTCAGTTCACAGGACCTCGGGAAGCAAAGTCTATTAGTATGAGAGCACCCACGATAATAGTGAGGAATGAAGAATCAGTAATCCCTAGAAACACGAAAGTGATCAAGAATACCAAAGTACAGTGTAATCTCACTCTAGAGGAGTTGCTGAAGGTGAAACCAGAATTGTGGAAACATGTAGCAAATCAATTCCCTGAGCTTGCTACTACTCCCTCACAAATAGGATCACATAAGAAGGTACCAGAAATACCCGTAGAAAAGATTGGAGATGTAAGCGAAGGAGAGGAAGGTAACACTTATCTTCCAATAACCCATCAGGGCTACACCACGAAAGCCATCTTAGATTCAGGAGCCGGAGTAGCCATAGCTACCACCGCTTTATGGAAACGTTGGGGTAAGCCAGCATTGAGACCCACCAGGATGAAGCTGCAAATGGCTGACGGACACATAGAAAAACCATTGGGCTTACTAGAAGGCATATCACTCACCACTTGTGGTGTAGAATTTGAGCATACCTTTGCCATTTGTGACTTTGCAAAAAACCATGCTTATGAGATGATATTGGGACGACCATTCATGCGTCAATTGCAAATTGTACAAGATTGGGGAACTAATTCTTTGTACTTGCAACATTTAGGAGTGACTACCAAAGTCAATCTTAAAGACTATTCACATAGAGATGTACCCCTAATACAATGGAATACCATCCATAAGACACCAGTAGAGACGGAATCCGTGCACTCCTTAGAATCAGATCCTTCTTGGTTGCATGAGGATACTCATTTATGGATGTGTAAAGTAGCCAAACAAGAGGAAGAAAGGTTAGAAGCCAGGACCTTAGGTGCAGAACAACATCCACGAACCCTTTAGGATCCAGCTTACGCACCTGTAGTATTCCCAGACGAAGAGTTTGAACCCCATGGTTGGGCAGAAATACTAGCAACCATGGATGTAGCCATCAATGAAGAACAATGGACACCCCACTGTGACGAGGATGGCTATGATATCTCAGTTTTCACGATAGAGCCAATCATGTGCGATGCAATTCTAGAAGAGTGTGAGCCTAACACTGATGCATTTGAGGATGCAAGCAATTTTGATTTAGAATCAATTATCATGGACCCACCCTTTGCATCAGAGGAAGAATATTTCTACGAAGTAGAGACTCACCCTCAGAGACACGAGGAAATTACGAATGAGGTGAGGTTAGCCACAGAAGTGACTACCAAGAGTGAAGGCAAGAAAAGAAAGAAGAAAGACACCATGACAGAAAAAGAAGAATCTTTGTTTGAAGTACCCGAGAATTTCAAGAAATATGAAATCGAAGACAGAAGAATCATGGTACGAATGCCTAATAGAAAGGCGAATGACGGACAAGTATATGATAACCGAGAGAAAACCAAGAAAATAATAGTTGCCATAGAAGGAGAAGAAGAAAAATGTACATACATAGGGCATGATTTGACGAAGGAAGAAGAAGAAGAGCTAGTTGCCCTATTGCGTGAATATAGAGATGTTTTTGCTTGGAGTTACAAAGATTTGAAAGGAGTAGATCCAGATATATGTTCTCATAGAATCCCTATGACTCCAGATGCAAAACCTACGAAACAGAAACCGTACACATACAATGATAATTACGCTGCAAAGATTAAAGAGGAGATAGATCGCTTGATAGAAGCAGGATTCATTTACGAAATTGAGCATACCGAATGGGTATCAACCATTGTGGTTGTGCCCAAGAAGAATGGAAAATTGCGTGTGTGTATTAACCTTAAAAAAGTTAATGCCGCAACGATTAGAGATAGTTATCCTCTTCCTATCACGGAACATCTATTGGAAAGAGTTGCGGGCAAGGAAGTTTACAGCTTTCTTGATGGATTCTCAGGCTATAATCAAGTAGCCATTGCTCCAGAAGATCAACACAAGACGGCATTTGCCACTGAATGGGGCATATTTGCATTTCGTGTGATGCCATTTGGCTTAACAAATGCACCCGCCACTTTCCAGCGACTCATGTGTCATGTTTTTAAGGAATTCTTACGCAAGAGTTTGGAAGTTTATGTCGATGACCTATGTGCTCATTCAAATGTAAGGCAGACACATATCCCAGAGTTAAGACAAGTATTTGACAAATGTCGAGAATATCAGGTTTGTTTGAACCCAGAAAAATGCGTTTTCATGGTCAGACAAGGCAAAATTTTAGGACACATTGTGTCAAAAAATGGAATCTCTACGGATGAAGAAAAGGTGAAGGTAATTGCAGAATTACCTAGACCAACTAATGTGAAAGAGGTACAAGCATTTATGGGCCATTGCGGTTATTATAGGAGATTCATACACATGTATGCAATCATAGCCAAGCCTTTGTACTCTCTTTTAACCAATTTTGAATGGACATATGAATGTGAAAAGTCATTCAATGAACTTAAACGACGCTTGTGCTCAGCACCTATATTGACTACCCCAGATTGGAGTAAGCCATTCCATGTACATGTGCATGCATCCAATTACGCCATAGGATGTGTGTTAGCACAACCCACGAATGAAGGTAACATAGATCTCCCCATAGCTTACGCGAGCAGACAATTGAACGCAGCAGAAAGAAATTACACCACGACAGAACGAGAAGGATTAGGGATGATCTACGCAGTAAAGAAGTTTAGGCACTACTTGTTGGCCAACAAATTCAAGTTCTTTACAGATCATCAAGCCCTATTGTACTTAGTCAACAAACCATGTAACACGGGACGATTGATACGTTGGTTTCTATTACTCATGGAGTATGATTTTGAAGTCGTAGTCAGGAAAGGAAAGACACATCTTAGAGCTGACCACCTTTCAAGATTAACCTCAGGAGAAGCTCCTCAAGGAATAGCGGATGATCTACCAGATGCATACTTGTTTAATCTTGAGATAGCACCAGAATGGGCTAAGCCTATAGTCCCCGTTCTAACATATGGACCCAAGAATCCTAGGATAAAGATCAAAGAGGGAGAGATTACCAAGTCTCAAAGATACCAAATAATGGCAGGAAGCATATATAAACAGGATAATCAAAAGATTCTTGCTTGTTGTGTAGATGAATCAGAACATGCGAATTGGTTGCAATTAGCACACATAGGTGCACTACAGCAACATCATTCAAAACATCGAACATTACAGACTCTGCATAGACTAGGAGTATATTGGCCTACGATGGAAGCAGATGTCTACAGGTTGTGTAAGGAATGCAATGTTTGTTGTGAAAGACCACCAGTAGAGCATGCTACATTATATCACGTGTCTCTCACACCAGACTGGAGTGAACAGTTAGTGACATACTTGAGGACGAAGACATTCCCTCAAGGCATGACCTTAGCTCGACAACGCAGTTTGAAGCAGGAAGCTCAAGACTATTCACTTATTGGCGATAACCTATACAAAAGAGGACGAGATGGATATCTAAGACAATGTGTTCATGAGAGCGATTATCTGAGCATATTAGAGACTGCACACCAAGGTGTTGCAGTAGGTCATTTTGGACCCGATAGGATAATCAAAGCCATCCTCTTTGCAGGATTATGGTGGCCCACTCTTCACATGGATGCTCATACCTATGTAAAGAGATGTGATGTGTGCCAAAGAACTCAGTTTCCTACTCGCAGAGATGAAATGCCATTGAAACCCATGATGGGCGGACGTGCATTTTCTAAGTGGGGTATAGACTTTGTAGGACCCATTAACCCCCCTGCAAAAGGTACACATGCGGAATACATTATTGTTGCCACAGATTATCTTACGAAATGGGTAGAGGCAAAAGCCACTAAAAAGAATGATGCACACACAACTGCAAAATTCTTATTTGAGAATGTCTTTACAAGATATGGACTGCCTATAGAGTTAGTGAGCAATCGAGGCACTCACTTTCTAAACCAAGTCATTGAATATTTGTTACAGGATTTTATGGTGATTCACAAGAAATCTGCACCATATCATCCTCAGGCCATGGTCAGGCTGAAAGCACTAATAAGATCCTTTGTAACGTACTGACGAAACTCGTGAACAACAAACGTTCAGATTGGGACAAACAGTTACACCACGCTGTTTGGGCATATCGAGTGGCCTACAAGACCGTACTCAATGCAACTCCCTTTCAGATGGTTTTTGGTCAGAATGCTGTGCTTCCTTTGGACTTCTTGATATCGACCCTTAAGGTTGCACAAGAACATCAGTGGACCGGCCATGAATTATCAGCAAGGATAATGGACTTGGAACGATTAGGTGAAACCAGGTTAAAGGCAGCAGCAGGAATATATGCAGCGAAGAAGCGACATAAAGCATATTTTGATGCACATGTGAAAGATAAAGGCCTAAAAGAAGGAGATTTAGTTCTAGGATATACGCTAAAGCAGCACGCACGTAAGTTAGAAAAGCGAGGTTATGGACCTATGATCATTAACAGACTCTCAACAAGTGGAGCAGTACAGTTAGCCACTTTAGAAGGAGATATAATGCCGAATTATATTAGTGGCTGTAGAGTCAGGCTATATCAGGAACCTCTTACTGAGGATATGCTTAGACGACTCACGTTGGCAAAGAAGCGTAAGGAGGAAGAAAATAGAATACGAGCGGAAGCTCAGGCAGAAGCAATAGAACGCATTAAACGCATGAAGTTAAGAAGACAAGGACTAGGGAGAGAACATTATAACCATCTGGAAACTACACCCAGATATCCCATGGCCATGTGTCAAGTAAAGTCAACCACTCATCCTAGTATAGTGGACAGGAGACCATTTATTACAGTCAGGCTAGAGCACGGCAACCCTTGCCAAGAGCTCAGGGCTTTAATTGACTCAGGTGCTGCGACTAGTGCGATTAGATGGTCCCACTATAAGGATTCAGGAATAGAGATGCGGCCAATTGACGCATACCTCATAGGCCTAGGAGGCATGGAAACCCCTTGCATGGGTGAGGTGGACCTTCCTATCCTCATTAAGGATGTGACCATGACAGCGAAGCTACTAGTGTGCCATGATGACGACCTGATAGAACCCCTAATCCTTGGCCAAGATTGGCTATACAATCACTCAGTGGACCTAAATCTTAGACAAGGCTCCTTACAAATTGGAACCTTAGAACAGAAGCGAGTGATACCACTTGACATCCCTAACGGCATTCCGATCGAGGTTTGTAACCCTAGACCCTATGAAACGCATGCGTCGGAAGACCGGAAGATCTTCGGTCAGACCAGTCACGTTACGTCTACACCAACCCACTCGGGCTTGGCTATGGACAATTGTCAATCAGAAGAACGACAGGAGATCTTCCCTGGGGCTTCCTGCAAAGTAGAAGGGGCAGCTACCCAACCGCTAGGGCAGATGAACACAATCAGCGGTCAGGTGGGTTGCATCAGCGGCCAAATGAGCACAACACCCTGCGGTGCTCATCCTTCCAAACTTGCTGCGGACTGGCCTAGATTAAAGATAAATAACGAATCACTTCCTAATGGGCAGGTCACGCAAGTGTTGGATCTCCCTTCTTTTCCAAAGCAGAGCATCCATTGGACCTCTCAAACCCAACCACGAAGGAGTCAACCACAACAGAGGAACCCAGACCGATGACATCACCAGACAAGGCAAAGAAAGCAGCAGTATCAACATCACAGAACAAGTGGCATGAAACAAATATGGGTGCCAAAAGGACAGCAACCACAGGCTATTGGCAACACTGCAGACGAGAACAGGATAAAGTTGCAACAGAAGCAGAGTTCGCATCCAAAGTCCCCTCGATCTTCTTCTACACGTACCAATACTCGACAGATTTGGATCGCCAAGAAATATCTTATACATAGACCCACACCCATGCAGATTTGGGTACCCAAGCAATGTATTATAGCCCAACCCTCGAGCCATGTAATATATAACCCTCCAAAATCTTTTCATCCCTCAATACCTCCAAACCCGATACCTCTTTTTGTCCCTCAGCAGAAACATACCACCCACTCAAAGACTCTTAGGAAATGGATACCGAAACGTATCCAAACGTCTTCTTGTACCCTATTATCTAACAATTTTCCCACCCCGTTTAAACTCCACCCTTGTAATAATTCACCCTCAACCAAACCTTGTATAAATTCACACACAATAACCCCACATCATGCATAATAACAGCTCATCCAAAAATGTGCGCATAATCTGACCATGTAGGTGTCTAGAGACCTGCATTAGTTTTACAAATAATCATTGCATAAATCACTTCACGACGCTTGGCTACACGGGTTACACATAGGTTATGGAAAGGCATTGCGGTCTCACCTTAATGGGATCATAATTAATTTCCATACTAATGTGTTAATCTTTTGTAGCAGATCTTTTCCATTAGCTCATCAGTCATCATGCAAACCGAAGCAGGACCATCGGAAGCAGGCCCCAGCGTAGCAGCGGTGCCCCTCAATGTTTTACGAGCACAATCCCACCCGACCGCTCCACCGCCAGAGTTCCAAGGATTTCCGGGACCCATGCCAATCGATAACCCACCTATGGGATACACAGAGAAGATACACCGTAACTCTCATTGGTTCCAAGGCCTAGCTGGACCATTAGCTGATGCTGACTTCATTTTTGAAGCAAATATAACATTCGATGACCGCACATGGGGCAAGTATCAATTCTTCTCAAGAGAATTCGAAGGCCTACAGAACACCGAGGACTTAACTCATGTTTGGGCCAGAGCCGGCTTCACGGAGTATTTCAGTGATCCTCTGCCCAAACCTGACTTTTATCGGTGTTATTATTTAATCACCACTTTGCTGGCCTCAGAGAATAAGGACATCCCAGGAACCTTTATTTTGCCTTCTTTAGTGGATTTAATCAGGGCTTCCATCAAGATTCATGGAACACACACTCCAACGGAGAAAGAACGGCTAGTCCCAGAGCAGATGAAGCGTGGTGACGTAACTAAGTGGGAGGATATTTCTGCTATAACACCTGAGCTCTCCAAGCCATTACGGATATGCATGCAGCACTTTGCTTTCCCAGCTCAGGATCGTTTTACCATGCCCCACACGAGAATCTGGTTTGGATTATACTTAGCATGTACTGGACCGCAAACGGTTGATCTAGCGAGCTGGATCATTGATCAGCTCTATTTGGCACAACATAGATGGGAGCGAAAGAAGGTAATCAATGGATGCTGCGCCCTCACAAGGATCATATATATGTGCTTGGCATATGATTTACCCATAGAGCGTGCCATGACCAGTGAGGAACTGAAAGCATTTAAAGGCACCACTAGGAAGGCTAGAAAGTCTAGCAAAGGCAGAGCCGGAAAGCGGATGAGAGGTACTATCCCGTGCCTACAAGTCCCAGAATCACCCTCGCCACAACCATCTCCAGAGCAGTCACCAACAGCAGCCACTCCCACAGTACAACCTATTCGCATAAGGTTATTTAGACCAGTGGTAACGGAGGGCACCACCAGTACTGTCGCACCCCAAGCAGCCACAACCACAGAACCTATCACCACAGAAGCTGAACTTCCCACCACTATCGGTGCGGAAGCTTTCTCTTTTCCAATACCACATTTAGAACCAGGACAAGCAAAGCCACTGGACCAAACTTTTGATTTTGAGATGCCCGAGGCATTCTCCAATCAGTTCCAGTATTCAGAAGGACACTTGTTTTCTCAAGAATTTGAAAGGCCTAGCTACCCTACTACACCCAGGGATCAGCCACAAGGACAGATCGTGTCCAGCTCTGATGACAAAAGGACAGCAACCGATGACGACGAAGGAGACGACGAAGCTAGCCAGGGAACACATGAATCCCAAGAGCATGAACAGACAGATGGCCAAGGCCAACAAACAGACACACATGGCGATACTAGTACCCATGAAGACGAAACTTATGAAGCAGCAGCTTACACACTGGCTATCAAGAAATTGTATAGAACCATGGAAAAAGTTTGGGCACGCAAGAAGCTGACAGAGGAAGAGAGCCAAAAAATAATAGAACAAGAACTTGTCACAGGCGGATTCGAAGACGCATATATCAAAGGATTCAAAGAATTAGTCCAATCAGTAGGCTCCAACGAGGCACTCAGGTACTTGCAACGAAAGCCACTTCCACAGTTTGACCCCCGCAGAGTACGACTACTTTCAAAGCCCGGCGAATACATTCGTGTACCAACCGGAGCACAATCTTCAGAACAAGCCCGGGAGGCACACCTCATCCCCGAAAGTTCGGTGGCAGTTGAAACCATCTTTGTAGATTCCACACCCCGCGCTCCAACTGTACAAACCTCAGTAGTCACTGAAGTACCGACCTCACCACCCGTCCATCCAGCCTCCCCTCTTCACCCTCCTTCCCCCAGACCCACACCTTCATTCGCCGGTGGTGTTGCAGAAACCGTCTTTACGACCACTCACCCCACAATTCCCGCGCCTATTAGCCCTACTCTACCCCTTCCCACACCCACCTTTCTATCCAACCCATTCCTTCATCAATCTTTTCCATCTTTCCCCACAACTCCAAGACCACTCTTCCCATTCCCCCCGCCGTTAACCTTCTCCCCCGTCTCACCTCCCCGACCCACTGTAACCCCTCTTTCCCCTTTCCACCAAGCCGCTCCAGCCAGCCCCCCTGTAAATTACCCCTCAACCTTCGTAAATCCTGTATTTACACCAGCACGAGCACCCACGATCACACCAATATTCACGGTCACCGCACTAGACACGTCCACTGACATGGACATCTCACCACCCGCTGCACCATCACTACCTTCACTCACGGCACAAACATTTTTAGGCACATCACAATTCTCAACAATCACTACATCATCCACCTTCCCATCCCCATTCCCCGTTCCCGTTGCATCTACACCAACTGCATCTTCATTTAGCACCCCGTTAATACTATCACCCATTGTAGATA
>CM035419.1:184448032-184463032 GCA_020310875.1 Ceratopteris richardii
TCGAGGAGTCGGATCCTCCAAGTGGGTTGATGAATGGATCCTTTTTTAGCGCTCTCTGGGATGTCATCTGGCCCAAATTGTGTAGCAAACGTTGGAGGTTTGCCACATCTATGTTGGATTTCTGCATTGTAGTCCGCCAGGAGTATACAATAGGGCACGTATTGATCATCATTGGTTCCGATCCATCTATGGTGGGACATGCTGCGGAAGTATTCTGATTTAATAATAGTGTCCTCTATCTTTGCCATAGATTGGATCTGAACTGCCACTCGATCTTCATGAGTTGATGCCGTTTTCTCTAGTGTTTGGAGCCACTCAGGTACTTCGATTTCTAACGTATCCATTCCTTCTGCGGTTTGCTCACCACCTGGCATTGGCATAGGAACGTAAGGTTCCTCATACGTCTCATCTACCTCGATGGGTACCAAATCCTCGGGTTCAGGTTCGACAACTGGAGAGGGTTGCCTTTCATGTGTGAGTAATCTTGCCTGTAATTCGGCCACCTGCTCTTTCAATGCCATGACTTCTTCTGAAGTCGTGGTCGTTTCTGTGACTTTGGGTGCTGTCTGTTGCTCTTGGAGTTGATTGCGCAGCGCATCACGTTCCCTTTCCAAGTCATCATGAGCTTCTAATAGATCTGCATAGCTGTCCAAGATTGTCTTCATTGTCTCTGAGGGCACAGCTTTAAACTGCTCTGGATCAATTTCGTGTGGAGAGCCTTCCATTGCTGCTTCTAGATTTGCTTCATTTTGCTGCTGCAGCCGCTTGTTTTCTTCTAGGGCGGCCGCCATGTGTTTTCTGAGAAGTGCCAGGTTACGCCGGACTTTGAGATTATCGGCTTGGTATACCTCGAGCAAAGCTTCTAGTTGTTTGGCACCTGATTCTGTCGATGGTTGGGGGGCCGCCAATAAGGTTTGGTGAGCCTGCTCAAGCGTCGTGTAGTGTTGATTCAGTTCTGCATTTTCTGTTTGTAGAGTGAGAAATTGTCTTTGTAAGTTTTGATGGTGCGTTTCCAGTTGCTGATATCGGTTGTCCAGAGCTTTGTACTCATGCTGGAGCTGGTGTACACATTGGTTTAATGCTAAGAATATATTATTTACATTAAATAATGCTGGGAAGGGTGAAGATGCAGGGGGAATGGGGGCGGGAATGGGAGAGGTGAATGATGTGGATGTACGTGGAGATGTGGGTGGAGGGGGTATGGGTGATGAAGGTGGCATAGGGGGAGGGAGCGGTGCTGTGGCAGGTGATGTTTCCATCGTGTCCGCTGTTTGAGTGACGGTGTAGATGGGTATCGTTGGTGGAGTGGATGTGACATCGGTGAACAGGGTGGTGAAGGTGGGCATGGTGACTCCCCCGTATTGGATTCCCGGAGAGAGTGGGATGCCCATGACAACGGTAGTGGTAGTGGATGTGGTAGTGTTAGTGTCCTGTGGTGGAGTGAATTGTGTAGTGTGAGGTGGGGATGGGGGTGACAACGGTGCTTCCTGATATTCTTCTGCTTGCGCTGCCTCGCCTGGTGCTGATGTATTGATGTGAATTTGCTTCCCGGACCTCCTGGGACGAGTAGGAACTCTTTTTTCAAACCTGTGGATGTAGGCCATTGCCTCATGGATGGCCTCGTCCAGTCCTACAGCGTCGGCATGAAGGTTCATGGACTCAATGAACAACTCATCCACACCTTCCTCAGCTAGCAAGTCGTTCATGAGTCTTTTGCCCTGTTCTAGAGACATCTTATGCTGTTCCTGAACCAGTCGCATGGTTCGATATAGTCTCTTGATTTGTGCCGAATATGCTGGGGCACTTGCTAACTCGGAGAGTTCGTCATATTCTTGATGTTGTTCTTCGTCGGCTTCTTCTTCGTCTCCTCCTGCCTCTTGTTCATCTACATCGACTTCTACAGTTTGTGGTTGGGTGGGGGCCGATGTTGTTTGGGGTCGCGGTTCCTGAGCTCGCGCTGCTTCGGCTTCGAGGTTAGAGTCATAGATTAATCTGGCAATTTCTTCATCCGTGAGGTCCTCAAGAGTAAATCCCTGCGGAAATTCCAAATCGGATGGAATGGGTGGAAACACCAGATTAGGCCCCTCTGTGCTTGGTCTTGGTAACCGGATTGTGAATGGCCTAACTCGTCGTGTCTGGGGAGGAGTGATTTCTGGTGTAGCGGTAGCTCCCCTTGGTTGGGCACAGGGTAGTTGGACTCCCCCCCTCATCTTCTTTGATGGGGGACCTGCTGCTGATAGTCTTCTTTGGAATTCTTGGACTCGGGACCATACGAGTGCCCGCTGAACAGGCACGTCATAAGCCAAGCATCTATAGATTATTCTGGTCAAAGCACAACACCCGTGTAGCACATTCTTCTGTTTTTTGTTCCACCTTTGATGCGCTAGGTGAATCTGGTCTATGATCCAGTGTGGCACATTGATGGGCAGGCTTTCGGTTTCTGCTAGATATAAACTGAACCATATTTTTTTCGGGGGCATTGTGAATCGTTCTTGGGCGGGAAACGCAAAGTGTTGCATGATGGTTCGCAGGTGAAGCGCAATGGTAGGTGTCATTGCTACCATATCCTTCAACTTATTCAGATCCTTGTGCTTCATTCGACCTGGGACCATGGTTTCCTTTTCTGTTGGGATGTGCATGCCATACATACCCAACGCTTCTCTTACCAGATTGAGGGTCAACTTGAATCTTTTGAGCTCATTACCCGGCAGCAGTGATGGCAACACAAAGGTGCTGTCGCCGCCCTTGGCTCTGCTTGGCGTGATGGTACTGATCAGATAAGAGCATCGTAAAAAATCCGGCTTTGGTAAGTGAGTCCTGAAATAACTTTCCACACCTGCTTTGACCCAAACTGATCTCATGACTTCGGCATTTTGGTAGCTTTCAAATTCGCGTGTGAAAAAGTGGTATCGACCCCATTTGCCATTGAACTCCAATTCTGCTTCCCAGAAGTAGGTTCCATCGCCCAGTGGTCCAGCAACATCACTGAACCAATGCGCATGCTTACCTACTTGAGAAGTGTGTCCTTGAGGAGGATCCTGGATGGGGAGCACATGCACTTCTTGAAGCTCTTGCGGTCTTGCAGTGAGACGTGGCTCAAGGAGAAGTGTTTCTATGTCCACGATCTGGGGACCAGATCCGGCTTGAGAGCTGGTACCTGCTTCTGCCATGGCCCTGTTTGCTGATTGGTTCTGTGAGAATATAGAACCAAGTGTTAACATTGTAATGGACAAAATAAATCCGTTGTTGTCCCCGTTACAACATTAACATAAGGTAGATGGTGAGTTAGTGGTTAGTAAGTGCATGAAGACAGTGTGTGTAGTTAGTGATTGTGTTGTCCTAGGAAACTATTGCAGTTAGTAAGTGGGTTATGAATTTACAAATTGGGGTCGGGGGGTTTATTACAGGCCCTAGGCTGCCAAATGCAGTGAGTGGGCTTTGCCTTCGGTTTCGGAGAGTCTCTACAGAGCCTTCTCGGTGTCGTGGTTTGAAGATGAGGCCTTTTTGGGACCCATTTACAATTGATTACATGTACGCTCTTGGGTTTTGGTGTGTACATGAGTGTCGAGAACGAGTGAAATCTGGCAGCATGCATAACTGCGTTATGCCGTTTAGGTTGTGGCCTCAGCGTAGCAACTTGTGCCATCAAGCAAGCCTTAGGCACCCAAATTTGTCTTGATTGTGGGCTTGCCTTCATCGACTTCTTGGGCACCCAAATAGATTTTACTTTAGCAGAAGATTTTCTGAAAAACTTCTTATTAGCGTTGTGTTGTTGGTCACTAATAAGAGGCTTTGCCCCTGTAGTTGACGGTGGTGCAACCGGTCGTTCGCCTTTCCGCACCCATACCTGGTCTATTTTCTGGGCTGTTCTGCTGCGCAGGTACTTTTGATCTCCGACATAGGTAGTACCCTGCTCCTTCTGCCTTTGATCCACCTTGGGTTGCTGCCTCCTTCTAGCCTTTGGAAAAGAAGGGAGTTCCGTTGCATTCTTGACTCCTTTTTTGCGAGTATCATTCCTCTGCAACACATAGTTTTGGACAAGAACAGCATGGTCATCTTCATGTGTACCCCTGGAAGGACCAGGAGTCTGTGCCTTTCCTAGTTCCTTGAGTGCTCCATTGTCTAATTCTACTGTAACTCGACTATGATTGACCCAAACCTGGAGAAGTCCACTTCTTAGGTTTAGATTGACTGCTTGGTCATAGATCCAATCCTGACCCAAGACGAGAGGTTCAGTGAGATCCTCATCTTGACACACTAGTACTTTAACGGTCATTGCCTCCTCGTGAATGTAGAGGGGAAGTTCCACCTCACCCATGCAAGGGGTTTCCACGCCTCCCAATCCTATGAGGTATGCTTCCACAGGATGGACAGTTAACTGTAACTCTTGACAGTAAGACAACTTCACAGCGCTAGTGGCAGCACCTGAGTCAATCAAGGCTCTTACGGTTCTTGTACTCTTTCCTTGTCCTATGTCTATGGTTATGAAAGGACGTCTATCAATTATTCTATTCGAGCTTGTTCCTGCAACTTCACACATGGCTATGGGAAATCCTTGGTCTGCAGAGTCATTCGCTCCAGGCTGATCTCTACCTTGCCTTCGTAATTTCATCCTTCTGATGCGTTCTAAAGCCTCTGCTTGAGCTTCTTCTCTAATTCTCTTTTCTTCCTCTTTGCGTTTCTTAGCAGTGTTGAGTCGGCTAAGCATTTCCTCCGTGAGGGGTTCCTGATACAACTTGACTCTGCAACCGCTAATATAATTTGGGAGAACATCACCCTCTAATGTGGCCAATTGCACTGCTCCACTTGTGGAGATCCTATTGATGATCATAGGTCCGTAGCCTCTCTTTTCTAGCTTCCTCGCGTGTTGTTTCAGTGTATAGACTAAGACTAGATCTCCTGCTTTCAAACCCTTATCCTTTACGTGGGCATCAAAGTATGCCTTCTGTCTCTTCTTGGCAGCATATATGCCTGCAGCAGCTCTCAGTCTTGTTTCTCCTAATCGTTCAAGGTCAAAGATCCTAGAGGAGAGCTCATGACCTGTCCATTCGTGCTCTTGTGCTACTCTCAATGTGGGGATCAGGAAGTCCAAGGGTAGCACAGCGTTTTGGCCGAAAACCATCTGGAAGGGGGTGGCTTGGAGTACCGTTTTATAGGCAACTCGGTATGCCCAAACAGCATGGTGTAGCTGTTTGTCCCAATCAGAGCGTTTAGTGTTCACTAGTTTCGTCAATACATTGCATAAAATCTTATTAGTGCTCTCAGCTTGTCCATTAGCTTGAGGGTGATAAGGGGCAGACTTCTTGTGTATTACCAAGAATTCTTGGAGTAGATTTTCAATCACTTCATTCAAGAAATGAGTGCCTCTATCACTTACAAGCTCTATGGGTAGTCCATATCTCGTGAATACATTCTCAAACAAGAATTTGGCAGTTGTTTGAGCATCGTTCTTGGTTGTAGCTTTTACCTCTACCCACTTGGTGAGATAATCTGTTGCCACAATGATGTATTCCGCATGAGAACCCTTAGCTGGGGGATTAATAGGACCTACGAAGTCTATTCCCCACTTAGAGAATGCACGTCCACCCATCATAGGTTTCAGTGGCATCTCATCTTTGCGTATAGGATACTGGGTCCTCTGACAGACATCACACCGTTTCACATAGGTATGTGCATCCATGTGAAGGGTAGGCCACCAGAAGCCCGCAAATAGTATTGCCTTGATCACCCGATCTGGTCCAAAGTGTCCTCCTGCTACGCCTTGGTGAGCAGTTTCTAAGATCTTAAGATACTCACTTTCATGGACACACAGTCTCAGGTAACCATCCTTACCGCGCTTGTATAGATTATCACCAACGAGTGAATTATCCTGGGCTTCGTGTTCCAAACTCCTTTTCCTTGCCAGAGTCATGTCTGGAGGGAACGCATTCGTCTTTAGGAAGGATACTAGTGGTTCACTCCATTCTGGCACAATAGATACTTGATAAAGAGTGGCGTGTTCCACAGGTGGCTTAGTGCAACAGATTGGGCATTCCTTGCACAACTTTTGGACATCAGCTTCCATAGTTGGCCAATGTACTCCGAGTCTCTTTAGGGTCTGTAAAGTTCGTTGCTTTGAATGGTGTTGCTCTAGTGCACCTACGTGTGCTAATTGCAACCATTTAGTATACTCATCCTCTTCTACGCAACAAGCCAAGATCCCTTGATCTGTGTGCTTGTACATGCTTCCTGCCATGATATGGTACTTTTGGGCTTTTACGATCTCTCTATTCCGTGCGTTCACCACTGGATGATTAGGCCCGTATGTCAATACTGGTACTATTGGCTTGGCCCACTGCGGCACCACTTCCAAATTAAACAAGTAAGCGTCAGGAAGGTCATCTGGCACTCCTTGTGGGGCTTCTCCCGATGTGAGCCTAGAGAGATGATCTGCTCTCAAATGAGTCCTTCCTTTTCTTACCACAACCTCGAAGTCGTATTCCATTAGCAAGAGAAACCATCTCACTAATCTTCCTGTATTGCATGGCTTGTTTACTAAGTACAACAATGCCTGATGGTCCGTAAAAAATTTAAACTTATTTGCAAGCAAATAGTGCCTAAATTTCTTGACTGCATATACCATGCCTAATCCTTCGCGCTCTGTTGTGGTGTAATTCCGTTCAGCCGCATTCAATTGTCTGCTGGCGTAGGCAATTGGAAGATCCATATTACCTTCACCAGTAGGTTGTGCAAGTACACATCCAATAGCGTAATTGGATGCATCAACATGAACATGGAATGGCTTATTCCAATCTGGTGTGGTCAAGATTGGTGCTGAACATAATCTTCGTTTAAGTTCTTGGAAGGAATTCTCACATTCATCCGTCCACTCAAAGTTTGTCAAGAGTCCGTACATGGGCTTTGCTATGACAACATACATGTGGATGAAACGTCGGTAATACCCACAATGCCCCATGAAAGCTTGTACTTCCTTGACATTCTTTGGCCTAGGTAGCTCCGCTATGGCTCTCACTTTTTCTTCGTCGGTAGATATGCCATTCTTTGACACTATGTGTCCTAGAATCTTGCCTTGCCTGACCATAAAAACGCACTTTTCTGGGTTCAGGCAGACTTGATATTCTCTACATTTGTCAAAGATTTGTCTGAGTTCAGGAATATGAGTTTGTCTAACATTGGAATGAGCACAAAGATCATCAACATAGACTTCTAAACTCTTCCTCAGGAACTCCTTAAACACATGGCACATCAGCCTCTGGAAGGTAGCTGGTGCATTGGTAAGCCCAAATGGCATTACTCTAAAAGCAAAAATGCCCCATTCTGTGGCAAAGGCTGTCTTATGCTGATCCTCTGGAGCTATGGCTACTTGATTGTAGCCCGAAAATCCATCAAGGAAGCTGTACACTTCCTTGCCTGCCACTCTTTCTAAGAGATGTTCTGTGATGGGAAGCGGATAGTTATCCCGAATCGTGGCTGCATTAACCTTTTTCAAGTTAATGCACACACGCAGCTTGCCATTCTTCTTGGGCACCACTACGATGGGGGATACCCATTCAGTGTGCTCAATTTCATAGATAAATCCAGCTTCAACCAGTCTATCTATCTCCTCCTTGATCTTAGCAGCATAATTATCGTTATATGTATAAGGCTTTTGCTTAGAGGGTTTGGCATCTGAGGTCATGGGGATGGTGTGCGAGCATATGTCCGGGTCAACACCTTTCAAATCCTTGTAACTCCAAGCGAATACATCTCTGTATTCTCTTAGCAAGGCTATCAATTCGTACTCTTCTTCTTCTGTTAGGTCATGACCTATATACGTGCATCTCTCCTCTCCTTCTTCTATGGCCACTACTATTTTCTTGGTGGTTTCTTTGTTATCATAGGCCTCTCCTGATTGTGCCTCTCGTTTAGGCATTCTTATCATGACTCTCCTGTCATCTATCTCATACTTCTTAAAATTTTCTGGGACCTCAAACAAAGATTCTTCCTCTTCTGGTAAGGCTTCTCTCTTCTTTCGTTTCTTTCCTTCTTCCTTAGGGGTCATATGCGTTGCTAATCTTACACCATTTGTAACTTCTCCATGCCTCTGGGGTTGAAATTCTACTTCATGGAAGTATTCCTCATCTGATGCAAATGGTGGGTCCATAATGATTGACTCTAGATCGGAGTCACTTGCATCCTCAAATGCATCAGGGCTAGGTTCGCATTCTTCTAGAACTGCCTCTCCCATGATTGGCTCTATGGAGAAGACTGAAATATCATAGCCATCCTCATCACAGTGAGGTGTCCATTGTTCTTCATTGATGGCTACGTCCATTGTTGCTAAAATTTCTGCCCAGCCATGGGGTTCAAATTCCTCGTCTGGAAAAACTACAGGGGCATAGGCTGGGTCTTGAATGGGTCTATGGGTTTCGTTTGCACCTATTTCTCTGGCCTTTTCTCTCTTCTCTTCTTCTACTGCTACCTTGCACATCCATAAGTGAGTATCTTCATGCATCCATGAGGATCCAGACCCTATGGAATGCACCGATTCTGTATCATCTTTGGCTCTATGGATGGGATTCCATTGGATAGGAGGGACATCTCTATGAGAATAATCCTTGAGATTGACTTTGGTTGTAACACCTAAGTGCTGCAGGTACAAAGAATTGGTCCCCCAATCCTGTACCACTTGCAACTGTCGCATGAATGGCCTTCCCAAAATCATCTCATAGGCATGATTTTTGCTGAAGTCACATATGGCAAAGGTATGTTCAAACTCGACACCACAAGTGGTGAGAGTTATTCCTTCTAGCAATCCTAGGGGTCTCTCTATGTGACCATCGGCCATCTGCAATTTCATCCTCGTTGGCCTGAGTGCTGGCTTGCCCCAACGCTTCCAAAGGGAAGTAGTGGCAATTGCAACTCCTGCACCTGAGTCCAAAATTGCCTTTGTGGTGTAGTCCTGGTAGGTAATGGGAAGATAGGTGTTCCCTTCTTCACCTTCGCACATATCTCCTATCTTATCCAAGGGAATTTCTGGCACTGTCCTATGGGATCCTACCCGGGAATGAGGTTTTGCAACTTCAGTTACTCGACTGGCTGCATATTTCCCCGCGTTTGGTCTATCCTCAGGCAGTTCTTTCAAAGTGAGATTGCGCTGCACCTTGGTGTTCGTTACTACCTCCGTGTTCCTTGGTATGACTGAGTCGTCCTTCCTTACCATGACTGTGGGTGCTCTCATACACGTGGATTTTGCTTCCCATGGGCCTGTGAAGTGGGGTAACTCTTGTATGGAATTAGATTCAAAGTCCAATCTCTCGTGAGATTGAGTACTCTCATGTTCCCCGTAAATGGATGGGATGTCTTGTGGGAATTGGTCGTGTGCATCGTCCACAAGTTCAAAAGGAGGGGCGACCTCACTTTCGTTATCCCATTTGTCTTCTTGAATCTCTCGTAGGAAGTCTGGTGCAAACCGATTCATAGAAGAAGAAGTGTCTGACTCCGTAGAATTAGGTACATATGCTACCTGGGAAGGAGGGCTTATCCTATCATTGGCTCTTTCCTCGTTGTCATAGATAGCTGAAGCACAAGCTTCTTGGGGAGGATTACTTATGCTATTACTTTTCCGCACAGGCTCATACGCTCTCTGGGAAGGAATGTGGGTTACCTGTGGAGGTACATAAGCTTTCGAGAGAGGCACCTGTGACCTTTGGGGAGGAAGATAGGCTCCTTGAGGAGGCACATGAGCTTCCTGAAGAGGCTGGCTTATCCGTTCTCTTGCCCTTTCCTTTTTTTGAGGGATAGGCTCCTTTTCTGGCTGTGCAGTTAGCCTCTCTAATCTTTCTAAGGAGGGGAAGTTGTCTGGTTTAGTGGAATTGGCTGCATAAACTTCCGATGGGGAAGGGCTCAGGTTTTTGCTTGCTTTTTCTTTCTCCTGATTTTTTTCTTTCTTGTCAGATCTGGCAATTATCCTCTCTAACTTTTCTAGGAATCCATCCAAGTGTAATTGCGTCTTGGCTGAGCCCGAGTAATTGAAAAGGCGACTGGCTTCAAACATAGTCTGAGCCAATGCGACCATTTTCGCGCATAGTTTGGTTCTTTCCATCTCTAGGTCAGCTCTAGGATAGCACTTGTCATGATCCGTGACGTTTGGCCCTTCTTGGATTCTGGCCTGATATGCTTTAAGCATCATGTTTAGGTCTTCAGGAGTGGGATCTGCTAGGACTGATCCTACTCTAGGGGGTGGTGGGATTTGATGAGGCGGCGGGGTATTGTGAGAGGGGATTTGAGAGGTGATTTCAGTCATCCTAGCTTTGGTTTCTCTTATGCTTTCCTCAAGTTCACTCATCTTTTTAGCCCATTGTCTTTTCATTCTTTCCCGACTATCTTTCCATGCTCTAGTCCTTTTCTTTGTTATGCTCTCGGTTTCACTAGCCTCTGAGTTCTTACCCTGGTTTGTCTCTTGGTTTTGCTGCAAAGCCTGAGCTCTAGTGACTACCTGCACTGGTGCAGTGGAAGTGACGCTTCCTGAGGAATCTACAACCAAACCAATCACATTGATCGGAGTGATTTTTGGCATATTATTGGGGTTCTTTGGGCAATCTCGTAAAAGATGCTCTTTTCCACAATCTTGGCAAAAACCTTGGATAGTCACTGACTGGGGTTGTGTAGGTGGGGGCAAGGGACAATCACGAATGAGATGATCTCCCTGGCATCTGTAGCACGGTCCTCTTGGGAATGGAGGTCTTACTTGCCTAGGTTGAGGCCTGGGGTTGGGGTTTGCATACATGACGTTCGTGTAATCTGACTCCCAACTAGGTTCACTTGGTTCTTCACTATAGTAAGACTCACCATGTTCTGGAGACTGCATGTAGTAAGCCTGGGGACTATCGACATGTGTAGAATCAAAGCTATGGTCACTTGGGTCACTTTCTGAGATCAATGGGGTTACTGGTACTATGGCCCTATTCAGGTTTTCTTCTGCAACAGCATACTTTACTGGAATCACGTTAGCGGGGTTTGGAGGCTGTTGAGCTAGCACCGGTTGGGGTCTCTGTTGGGCCTGATATTGTGGTTGGTAGGGTTGTTGGGGTCTAGCATATTGTGGTGGTGGATGTTGGGTTTGGTATCTGCCTTGCTGGTAGGGTTGAGGGTAGGGTTGCCTAACTGCCTGCTTGTTGTATGGGCAATCTTGCACAGTGTGGTTTGTGTACTTCCGTTCTATGGTGCAGTACTGGCTACTAGGGTTAACTTGGGGTTGGGCCATAATGGGACACACATTTGCCATGTGGTCGCCGCCGCAAGTATAGCATCTTTTCACAGGGGCAAACCTTGGGATCTGTTTGCTAGTTACACCTAATTTCTGAGCTACCTTCTCAGCGAGTTCCTCAATTGATGTAGATTGCATGGAAGAGTGGCTAGATGCGCTATCTGAGTCTTTATAGATTTTGGAAAGCTCTAGCTCTTCCCCTAGGTTATCTTCAATGTCAATGCACATGCGTACACACTCTTCTATAGTCCTAGGGTCCTTCAGATACACATAGGATCTCAATTTCGTACTCAGCAATCCATCGAGGAATAAGGCTACCTGTTTAGCAGATGTGGGTAGCTCCGAAATTGGGCACCTTTCAAGATATTGTCTAAATCTTCTTCCTGCAAGTCTCACAGTCTCTTGAGGGGTTTGCTTGAAGCTGTGAATCAATGAGGAAGTATTGTGTCTTATGCCACTCTTAGAGAACTCTACAATGAAAGCCTCTAGGAGTTGGTCTATGCTCCTGAACTGACGCTCATCTAATGGCTGAAACCATGTAAGTGCCGTGTTCCTGAGGGTTAGACCGAAGGCATTGTACTGCGTGAACAGATCTTCCACTTGTTCAGCTCTCAAGACTTGCTTGAACTCCGCCACATGATCATAGGGATCTCCTGTGCCGTCAAAGTAATTCTTCATGGACTTAACTAGCTGGGTGGGTCTCAAAGTTCTTGTGTGCTCTCTAGGCCTCGACAGGGGGAATCCATCCACGTTTCTTTGGTTCCTGTGAGCTCTCAGCACCTCAGGTTCTACCTTGTTCGTCTCTGTTCTCGTTCTTTCTCTGCCTACAGGGCTGGCAAAGCTTACTTCCGGTCTATCTCTACTTCTGTCTCTTTGCGTACCATGAGCTTGGGAAGTTCCCGCCCCAGGGTGACCATAGGATGCATTTGATCTTGGTTGGGGAAAAATAAATTCACCCTTCCACGTGTAGGCATGCCTATCATTTTCTGTCACCACGAAGATCCGTTCTGAAGCATGATCTAAATAGGTCACTCTGCCTGGGCTATCCGGATCCTTAAGCTCATAGATCATGATATTTCCTATGTCTGTTGGCTGATTAGACTTATACCTCCAAAAGGCTTCATCAGTTTCTCGATTGAGGAGCAACTCTATGCTCTTGTTGTCTTGGGGGACCCATTCAGGCGTGATAATCCTAGTGAGAACTGATTTACCTCGAGGGGTTCTAGGTTCCGCACCCATGTGCCCTTGCTCCAGGTCACCTAAGTCCGCTTCTGAGATTACATTCCCAAAGTCATCGGTCCTATCAGGGTGACTAGTGACAACATATATAGTTCCTTCTTTGTCCAGGTATGCACCATTTTCAAACTTGACAGCTGGGTGCTCTAGTCCAATGGATTGATCCGAGTTTTTAATCTGGACCACAGATCTTCCTAAGCCGTCCTCATAGATGCTAGCACCTAATCGGTTGGTCCTAAGGTACTCCAGCTGCGTTTTGTAAGGGCCTTCTACCCTGTGTAGGTAAGGCACTCCTGAACTTCCCGTAGGTCTGTCCATGCCTTGAGACATTTCTGACTCACTGGTCTCAGAGCTAGGGTAGTATGAGTGGTGGCTCAACTGCTGGGCCCAAGACCTTGCAGTGTGATTGACACTAGCCTCTGAAGACCTAAGGCTTTGTCTTTCCCTTGCTAAATGTCGTCCTGATCTAAGGTTCATATGCCTAACTGATTAGCCCAATTTTTTTCCAGAGTACAACCTCGTGGCCGGTCAATTGGTACCAGTCACTTGATTCTTTTTAGTTAATTATTGTGTTTATGGTCTTGTCTGATATCACGTCGTCAGGAACACTTGAATGTTCTTCGTATTTTAGGTTGATCGTTCCACGTTAGATTCTTTTCCTTTAGGTTATCGATAGTACAGTAACTAAGTTTTTAGCTTGAACTTGAGTTTTTTAATAGTCTTCAACTTGATAACTGCCTATCGTCGCCCTGACTTACTCCTATCTCTACTCGTTCTTAGCTTGAGCTAGGAAATGACGGAGGGAGTTGAGAATAATCCAACCTTACTTGTTGATCCCTTGCTTTATGGTGCTCAAGAACCCGGTTCTCAAGCTTGCAAAGAAACCTTGCTTTGTACGCTCTCAGTTGCTCTCAATGGACCTATAAAAGTCCCACGGTTAGCTCAATGCTTAGATTCAAGGACACAACCCACAACTTTCATTCATGTAACATATACACATATTTGCATTGTGACTTTTTAGGAAAATAATTCTAAAGACCCCTGACTTTGAGCCCC
Source organism: Ceratopteris richardii (assembly GCA_020310875.1). Classification (NCBI taxonomy): domain Eukaryota; kingdom Viridiplantae; phylum Streptophyta; class Polypodiopsida; order Polypodiales; family Pteridaceae; genus Ceratopteris; species Ceratopteris richardii. Next base: position 184,461,573 of record CM035419.1, read on the forward strand.
CTGGGTATGGTCAACTTCAAAATACCCTCTCTGAAAATCAATGCATTATCTTTATAAAAAACAGTTGAGGGCGTGTAGTATATGCCACGAGCTTTCCAACAAGCCCAAGAGCTCAAAAATTGGATTTCGTATGAAAAAGTTAGGACTGTTCAGGGTTTAGGGAGTTAAATCAGGGTTCAATACAAGCTAACAGTCAAACAGGAATACTCGAGTAGCTTGTGGCACGGCCTCGCGATGCAATACTACACCCTAGTGTTTGTCCCACACTTAATCAAAATTTAGACCAATAATTTTGCCTTGAAAATTTGACCTAATTTGCCCTTCTAACGCGTTCGCAAAGTCTGTCGGTCGCGATTGACAGGTCAGTCGCGATCGACGTGTCGATCGCGATTGACAGGTCCGTCGTGGCTGTCAGTCGCGATTGACTGGTCAGTCGCGATTGACACGTGGCCGAAAAGTCAATCAATCGTGGTCAAAGCGTCGTTGACTCTGTCGGTCGCGATTGATGAGTCGATCGCGATTGACAGGTCGGTCGCGAGGGTCTGTCGATCGTGGTCAAACAGTCGTTGACCGTGTCGGTCGCGATTGACAGAGCCGTCGTGGTCTGTCCGTCGTGGTCAAACAGTCGTTGACTGTGTCGGTCGCGATTGATGAGTCGATCGCGATTGATGGCTCGATCGCGATTGACACGTGTCACGCGTATGGTCAGTCGGTCGTGGTCAATCGGTCGTTGACTCTGTCGGTCGCGATTGACAGAGCCGTCGTGGGCTGTCGGTCGCGATTGACGTGTCGATCGCGATTGACAGGTCTGTCCGTCGTGGTTTGTCGATCGCGATTGACAGAGCGATCGCGATTGACAGAAATCTGTGGAATTTCAAAAAACTAAACACATTTTTGGGAAGCCCTTGGCCTGTAGGTCATGGATATGCACTTTGTTTAGCAATTAGAGCAATTTTTCTGTCGGTCGCGATTGACAGAGCTCGGCGACACACAGACAGTTACTCAGATTTCCGTACCTGCGCAGGGTGCTGGGGATGATGATGCGGCCTGTACCTGCAGAATACTCACAAAACATGCAAAAAACAGCACATGCAAATTCGCTCTCTCGCTCTCTCTCACAAGTGAAATGAGGGAAATGAGGTGGAGATGGGGATATGGTCAAAAACTGAAAATTTCGCAATGATGGAGATGGAGGTGGAAGATGGTGATGATGATGATGGTGATGAAGATGGTGAAGAAAGTAAAAGAAAATCGATGAGAGTGAAGAAAATACCTACAACTCCAACGCGTCAACTCTACGTCTTACCATCACACGCTCGTCCTCAAAGCTCGATCCCCGGCAACGGCGCCAAAATTTGGTGTAGCTCAATGATGAGTAGCACCTCCTTTAATGTCAATCCGGGAAGACGTGAGGATGGTATGAAGACCTCGAGCAAGTGGCGGCACAAGTGCGTGAGTGA
>CM035419.1:184468032-184643032 GCA_020310875.1 Ceratopteris richardii
GTGGTAGAAGACTAACCAACACCCAAATCAGCCATAAGGCATCTGAACCACACACACTCAACCGTCACTGTGAAAGCTGCCCTATACTCAACCTCACAACTAGAAGTGGCCACATTAGGCTGCTTCTTGCTCAACCAAGATATGCATGAGCTGCCAAGCATGAAGCAAAAACCATTAGTGGATACATGAGTGTCATAGCAACCAGCCCAATGAGAGTCAGAAAAAGCATGCAAATCTAGCGGGAGTGATCCCCCCCCCCCTTGGGATAAAACAAACCAAGTACCCGAGTACCACTCAAGTAGTGAAAGATGCACTTAACCACGTGTCAATGCTTGACACTTGGGCAATGCATAAACCTACTCATATATGAGACAACAAACTGAATATCTGGTCGAGTAATGCATAAGTAAAATCAAGCATCCAATAGCCTGCTGACAGAGAACAACATCAAATGCATCTCCAACATCATGAAGACTCAATTGTAAACCTGTCTCCATAGGAGTGGCAACAGGTTTAGAGTCTTCAAGGCCAAAACACTACAATATGTGTCAATATATTTTGTTTGACACAAAGCTATTCCGCAATCAACTTGCATAAACTTAACGCCCAAATAATGATGCAAATGCCCCAAATTAGACATCTCAAATGAGGCATGCAAATCAACCTTGAAATCAGCAGTATCCTTCTCATGAGGGACAGTGAGAAACATGTCATCAACATACACAACAATGACCAGAAGAACATCATTACCACGCTTAACATATAGGTGCTTTTAGTTGGATTGTTCTCAAAACCATGTGTAATAAAATAGGCATGTATCTTTTCATACCAAGCACATGGTGCTTGCTTTAAACCATATAATGCCTTTCTACACAAAGCCACAAGGCTGAAAAACATACACTTGTTCATGCAAGTCACCATTCAAAAATGTTGTTTTAATGTCCAATTGATGTACATTCCAACCATGATGAGTTCCAAGTGCACATATGCTCCGAATAGTAGTCATTCAGCATGTAGACACAAAGGTTCCATCAAAATCAATGCCTCTTTCCTACGCATAACCCTTTGCAACAAGCCTAGCCTTATAACTGTCAATTGCTCCATCATGTTTATGCTTCATCTTGTATACCCACTTAGTGCCAATGGACTTCTTGCCACGAAGCAAGTCACATAAAGACAAGGTACCATTTTTCATGATAACATCATATTCAGATTTCGTTGAAGCCATCTAATGTTCAAAATTTTGTGTTTCATCAACCGAAGTAGGCGTAGTCTCATCATAGAGACTAGAGGCAGCAATAGCGTAGCAATCTGATGCAAAAGATGCACTATGAGAGAATGAATGAGTATGGTATGACAGAGGTGCATCTAATTTTCTATCATGCAAAGTATATACTAGTCATTTTGGCATAGTTTTTGCCTCCTCTATACAACTCTCTCATCAATAAGTGCATCATGCAAATCTGCACCAGAAATGGAATGATCTGCATAATCACATGAAACCTATAAAGGCTAAGAGGTTGCCTCATTAGGACTAGCACTAGATTGTCCACGTGTAAAAGGAGGGAGCAAAGTATCTTACATGTCTTTGGAGCTAAGAGATGTCTCTTTCGTACATGAAAGTAAAAGCTGAATAGCATCTTCCACAAAAACAACATCACAGCTAACCAAATTGTGTTTAATTTGTGGAATGATACAGACGATAGCCTTTGCTTTTAGAATTTATCCCAAAAAAATACATTTTACTGCTTTATCTTCCAATTTTGTGTGATGTTGTTCAAGCACTAATGCATATGCTAGACAACAAAAAACATACAGATGAGCAACAGATGCATTGTGACCATGCCAAGCATCATATGGAGTGGTAGACTACAATGCTTTAGTGGGACAACTGTTAAGTACATATGTTGCACACATGACAGCCTCAAGCCATAAACTATGTGGTAAAACCTCGCTCTTGACCATACACCTCGCCATCTCCATGAGTGACATGTTCTTTCATTCAACAACTCCATTCTGTGGAGGTGTATACAGCATTGTACACTGATGTTTTAATCCCACATCCAGTTACAAATGCATTAAATTCAGAAGACATATATTCCCCCCCTCGATCAGAATGGAGGGTGCCCATTTTACATGCTAACAAATTTTCATCTAAAATAAAAAACTGTTGGAAGCACATAAACACTTTGGACTTTTGCTTTGAGTGGATATACCCATGAATGCTTAGAAAAATCATCAATGAAAATCACAAAGTAAAGATAGTTTCCAAAAGAAGGTGTCTACATAGGACCACATACATCACTATGTACAAGCTGCAATTTCTGAGTAGCACAAACTGAACCATCTTTTGGGAAGGATGAACGTTGCATTTTTCCCAAAATACAGCCTTCACAAACATGTTTACCGAGTGCCCCAAGTTTGGGCAAAGAGGACACCATTTCAGATTTCTGTACGCATAGCAACTAGCAAAATTCAGATGACCAAAGTGTGCATGCCAAAGCTTTGCACCTAACATAGCTTATGAATCATGTATTGCACATGTTGAATCATTCATAGATTTTTCATAGTCTATGAGCTTATACAATCCATGACATAGAATGCTAGAAGCAACAATCATGTCGCCATTTGACAGATCATGAATTGTACATCTGTCATCAACAAATTTCACAATCAATCCAACCTTGGCTAATGCTAAAATTGGTAATAGATTTTTCTCGATCTGTGGCACAAATAAAGCATTTGAAAAAGGGAAAGAACTACCATCCGCAGTAGTCAGAATGATCTTACCAACTCTCATGATAGGATAAGAGGAGTTGTTGGTGCATGTGACAGTATTCCGTGTAGGGGTAGGCTCGTGAAGTGAAGAAACTGCACTGCGAAGTAATATGTTTGGTTGCCCCACTATCAAAGTACCAAACATCTGGGTCTACTGCAAACATACACTATTTAGGAGAAGATGGGTCAAAACTGCAAACAGTAGTAAATGCCCACTCTTCATTCTGCACAAGATTAGCAGACTTTGTTTTTGGTGTAGAGGCCTCTGCAACAACCATTCTAGCCTCTTCTTTCTTTAAATAGTTTTTGTTTTTTTTATTTCTTCTCATCTTTGTCTTCCTTCTTCAAATGTGCAGCATTTATAGATTTTTGCTTACTAGTAGATGAGCTCCATTTACCTTTGCCCTTCTGACTAGCCAGGAAAGCTTGATCTGCAACACACATAATGAACCTTTTTTGCCCAAACTAATCATCTTGCAATAGAACACAGATGAACTCCTCAAATGAAAAGGCATTTGGATTGCCTTTCATCATCAAACAAAGAGTAGAAGCAAAATGTTTATATGAATCAAGAAGACCATTCAGAACGGTTTGCACAAGTGAGCTATCTGGTATAACTTCATTAGAAGAAATCAAGTGTTCCTTCAAGTCTTTGATCTTTTTTAGAAAAGTGTCCATAGAATTAGATTCATTCATATGCTCACTCTCCAACTGTTTTTGGAGGTAAGCAACACGAGCCTCATTCCTAGCCTAGTACAATGTGATAAGTGTATCCCAAGCATCCTTAGTTGTTTTGCAAGAGCAAATGTGAGGAATAATGGCACATTTCACATACAAGGCTATCAATGCATGTTCCTGAGCATCTTTGCCATCCCAACAAATTTGCTCTACAGTAGGTGCAACAGAAATTGTAGCACGAACAGGAATCTAAAGAATATCAGCATCTTCAATGCCATCTGCATTAGCTTCAATACTTGTATTTGCAGGTGTAATAGGACGTTTTTCAACACCTTTCACAATGTTCCACAGTCCTTTTGCAACCAATACATGTTGCATCATATAAGTCCACAGTGGGTAATTGGTATTGTCCAACTTATCCTCAACAACCAACATACGGAATACAGCACTGCTTTCAGCCATGGCCACTGACTAAATACCTTGATGCAGAAAAATGATTGTATTTGAAAAAGTTGAATAGAACTACCCTAATGAGTTTTGCTAAACTTGTAGCAAACTTCGAGATGCCTATATTAGAGAACCAAAAATTGTATATATCTTTGGCGCAAAAAGGCAAAATAGCTTGCACAAGCATTGTGATAGTGTGTTTGGAGGCTGAAACGAGCTCAGATAGCGATTTCGCACACATAGCAAAGCTATTTTGATCTCCTAATCACCTTGAGTGTACTCACCAAAATCATGTGATTATGAGATTGTGATCGGAGGGGTGTCAACGATGCCCTAGATGAATTGACAACCTGATACCAATTGTTGGAGTTAGACATCTGCGGAAGCATGCGAATAGCACAAGGAAGAAGAAGAAGAAGCTTGGAGCACAACACCCAATACTGAATGTATTACTTCTATAATGTACAAAGAGACGAGGAAAAAAAAACCTCCTAAAGAGAGGAAAAAAGTGCCCCGGCAGTCCTAGTGTGCTCACACGCTTCACTACCTAAATATATCAACATGTATAATGGATAGTTCAAAATGAATTATTTCACTATCAAAAGGCCATTAGAATTCTTCCCCCCTTTTGAAGAACTCAATCCTCAGAGTTGATAAGAAGGGTATATGCTAGAAGTTTCCCTGAGTTCACCCAAGTCGAATCTTCATTTGGATATGTGTGCCATTTTATCAAAATCTCTATTATAGATGTATTTTAAGTAATCTTTCCCTCCTATGTAAAACTATTTGAGGTTAAAGCTCAAAAGGGCCATCATCTTTGAGCTTATAGTTGTCTTGAAAAACATGAGCAACATAAGGTACATAACATTTAAGTGAGCGAACATGAAATACAAGATGCACATTTAAATGTTCAGGAAATTCCAACAAATAGGCAAGAGATCCAATCTTTTTCAAAACTTTAAAAGGACCTATGTATTGTGGAGAAAGTCTATGATCCTTGCCTAGCAACAAGCTAGATCAGTGAGGATTGACTTTAAGAAATACCATGTGCTCTGTTTGAAATTCAAGTGGTCTTCTCTTCAAATCATAGAATTTCTTTTGTCTTTTTAGAGCTTCTTTTATGTGTTGCTTACTTTTTCCAAGTTCTTCATCCATTTCTCAAGCATTTCTTTAGATACTTCTGCTCTATTTGGAAACCTAGAAAATGAATGTGGAGTCAAATAGTTATAACCATACATAGCCTCAAACAAAGTAATTTTTATAGATGCATGCCATGCACTATTGTATGCAAACTCAACTAAAGGCAAATATTCACTCCAATTATCTTGATTTTGATTCACATACATATGCAACATACCTCCAAGTACCCGATTAACCCTCTCGATTTCCCCATCAATTTGTGGATAGAAAGCTACACTCATATGAAGTTGAGTTCGAATTGGTTCAAATGTTGCTTTCTTCAAGTTTGGTGCGAACCTAGAGTCTCTATTAGAAATTATGTTTTTAGTCATTCCATGTAATCAAGAAATTTCTTTTACAAATAGTCTTGCAACATTCAAGGTAGTATGAGCCTTTTTCACAAGAAAGAAATGTTCCATTTTGGTAAGTCGATAAACTCCCACCAATATGGTATCATGTTTACTTCTAGGCATAAGCAATTAAGTGATGAAGTCCATAGAGATTGGCTTGTAAGACAATAGTTACGCAATATGACACAGGAGTAGTAGCAGAGAAGATAACAGATATAGGAGAATCTCAACAATTTTCTACTAACAACAAGTACAAAGATGATGGCATTGTCCACCCGTGCGCTCTCAAGGTAGAGCTTAAATGGTGATCTAGACAACTCTAGATAGGGAGATACAAGGTAGAGGTATGTTGGCTCAATTCGATGTCTCAAGTAATGCAGTAGTCATGTATATATAGGATAATGGGTGGCCTTACGTGGATGGCTATACATGGGCAGCCTCCGCGCACGTAATTGTCAGTACATGGCTTAGGCCGGTTGAACCGACATAACAAATATAAATGATTTCTGACTTTGACAAGGAATCTTCCAGTGGAATATTCCCTTTATCGTCGCATCGGGGGTGCTGCCCCTAAAACCCCACTAGGGGGCCTAATGGCCCCCTTGGACCCCCCAACTGGTAAGTACTACAAGATTGGGGAACCAATTCCTTGTGTTTGCAACACTTAGGAGTTACAAACAAAGTCAATCTTAAGGAATACTCTCATAGAGACGTGCCCCCTATACAATGGAATCGCATCCATACAGCCATAGATGATATGGAGTGGATGAATTCCATACGATCAGGATCTTCTTGGATGTATGAAGACACTCACTTATAGATGTTCATAGATGCAATGGAAGAAGAGAAAAGAGGAAACACCAAAGAGTTACGTGTGAAGGAAACTCATAGATCAATTAGAGGCCCAACCTATGCACTTTTATCCTAGCGACAATGTACGTAGCTATCAATGTAGGTGTATATTGGCCAACCATGGAAGTAGATGTCCATAGGATGTGCAAGGAATGCTCAGTATGTAGTACTAGACCACCAATGGAACATGCCACTCTCTATCAAGTGTATTTAGTGATAGATTGGAGTGAACCTTTGGTAGACTTCTTGAGGATGAAAACATTCCCTCAAGAGATGAGATTGGCTAGATGAAGGAGTTTAGAACAAGAAGCCTTAGATTACACACTCATAGGTGATAATCTATATGAACAAGGAAGAGACAACTATCTTAGATTGTGTGTCCATGATAGTGAATACCTAAAGAACTTAGAAACTGCTCACCAAGGTGTAGTAGGAGGACACTTTGGACCAGATAGGGTGATCAAGGCAATACTTTTTGTAGGTCTTTGGTTGCCAACTCTTTACATGGATGCATATACCTACGTGAAGAGGTGTGACATTTGTCAGCAAACTTAGTACCCTATACGTAAAGATGAGATGCCACCAAAACCCATGATGGGAGGACGTGCATTCTCTAAGTGGGGAATAGACTTTGTTGGTCCTATTAATCCCCCAGCTAAGAGTTCACATGTTGAATACATCATTGTGGCCACTAAATATCTAACCAAATGGGTAGAAGTGAAGGCTACAACAAAGAATGATGCTCATACCATAGCCAAGTTTCTATTTGAGAATGTATTTACAAGATATGGGTTGCCAATAGAATTGGTGAGTGATCGTGGAACCCACTTCTTGAATGAAGTCATGGTGGTTCACAAGAAGTTGGCCCCATATCACCCACAAGCCAATGGCCAGGCCGAAAGCACGAACAAGATACTATGTAATGTTCTGACTAAATTGGTGAATAATAAGCATTCTGATTGGGACAAACAGCTACACCACATTATTTGGGCATATCGAGTCGCCTATAAAATGGTGTTCCAAGCCACCTCATTTTAGATGGTATTTGGCCAAAATGCAGTGCTATTGTTAGACTTCTTGATACCTACATTGAAAGTAGCATAAGAGCGTCAATGGACTGGCCAGGAGCTCTCATCTAGAATCTTTGATCTAGGTCATTGATCAAATCCACTCGGCACACAAATGATGGCCATGCAAGTCAGCATTGTATGGATGTTGTGTACTAACCATGATTATTTATTGATGTTTGGCTTATGACATACCACTCCAAAGAGCTCTGATGTGGATAGAGTACAAAATTCAAAGGCAAAACTTTCATGGGACCCCCATCAAAGAGGATGCGAGGATCAGTTCCATGTGCTCAACCACAAGGAGCCACTTTGACCCCAAAAGTCACTCCCCCACCATGATGTGTATGCCCATTCACACTACACCACCCAAGACAGAGCTCTAAGGGCCCAAGCTTAATATTTCCACTAGTCCCTATGGATCTTGAATTCCCTGGAGGAGTACACTTGGAAGAACTTACTAATGAGGATTTTGAGCAGATTCTTTGAGAAGTGAATATTGAATCGGGTGATGAATAAGAGGTGGAATGCTCACAACCACAAGCAACCACATCACAAGTGTCGATTACCATAGTTGATGAAGAAGAAGGAAGACACCCCCCATAGTTGATGAAGAAGCAACCACAACCACAAGAGGTGGAATGCTCACAACCACAAGCAACCACAACCACAAGAGGTGGAATGCTCACAACCACAAGCAACCACATCACAAGTGCCAGTTACCATAGTTGATGAAGAAGAAGGAAGATGAGGAGGAGGAAGACAAAGATGAAGAATCAAAAGAGAATGATGATGAACATGGGGTAGAACATCATTAAGAGCAACAAGAATGGCTTGAACTCATGGGTGCACTTGCATACACCCCCAATTACAACGATTGTACGATACAATCAAGGCAATGCAAGAAAGGCATAGAGTCTCGTTCGCATCAGGCCAGGCCTTGATAGATCAGATCATGGCAGATGAAGGGGTGGATGCCCAGTTCATCAATACACTCAAATTATGAACAAAATGTTTGGGAGTTCAAGAGGCCGTGCACATTGCATTGTGACAATCAATCCGATACAACTGACGCGGAGTGGAGACAAGGCCACGAGTGGGAAAAGACATACGTATACCCATATCTAAATCAAAAGCAACAATAGAGCCAATAGCTACCTCAACAACCACAATAGATCTTACTGCAGAAACCTTTGTACAAACGTCACCTATCTCATCTCAACAGCCCCATCTCCCCCATCTTCCCCACCTCCACCTCCCACCATTGTAGAAACCAATGTAATTATAACAACCAATAACTATACCCCTACCTCAACAACCTGTTTCTCCTTCTGTGAACCAACCTCTCAAATGACCCTCTTTTCCTCTATTACCAATCCACTCTTGAATTTCCCATTTTTGTCGGTAGAACCCGCCATTGGACACCCCATTATACCTAGTGTAGGAGGACATCCGAGACCCACAGAAGGTAGTTTAGATACCCCTGCTTACCCCTATTCACATGTTCCCCTTCCCGATGATCCATACTTCCCATTTGCCTCATCCATGTTCCCTTATACCTCAATCGCCACCATAGGACCACCCCATTACGTGTCATTCATGGAAAATTTCATTTGTGTTCCCACCACACAGATGTTAAGTTCACAAAAAATCACATCTACTTCACTATACATAGATACAATGCTCACTTCACCTACCATTCCCACTTACATGGTAGCTCTCGTAAGCACCACACTGTTCGATCCAATGGACATTTCCCCACCCATTGCACCTCCCACTCCCCCCATACTCCCACCATCCCCGATCTCCCCTCCACCAACATCACTGGTACCATCATGCACTACATCCACCATTCCTATTCCCATTCTCCTTGCATTAAACACTATTCCCTTTGCATCTGCACCTGCAAATACTACAATCACTATGATAGTTCAATGTGTATCACAACTACAACAGGATTATGAATGACTGGAAGATCAGAGTTTTGCCTTCCAGGTAGAATCTCAAAGATTACAAGCACGAGTCACAGCTTTGGAAGCAGACAATGAAACACTCTAGGTAGAATACTTCACTACAACAAGCTCACGTAGAACTAGAGTTCAAGGTAATCAATGTGGATGCCCAAGTTGTCAAAGAATTGGAGGACATGCTACACGAGCAACATGTAACCAACACAAAATTACGATGGAATCTAAGACTCCTTAGGCAGCACATGTCTGCGGTGTTGGAAGAGAATAATCGACTGCAACAACAGAACCAAGATAATGTTGAGGCTGCTATGGAATGAGCACCATGCGCAACTATCATTCCTACAAGGTTTCAAGCTGTCCCCTCAAAAACATCAAGATCTTACTCGATGAACATGCTAACTTTTTAGAGTCATATGAAAAGTTGAAAACAGAGTGCACAGACCTCAAGAAGCAATTAACCACTATAAGCACATCTAAGCTAGAGGCTGCCACCCTCCCAAAGACCTTCGAGGAAGTGGAAACCCTCGAGAAGCAAGTTGAAGAACTCCAAGCAAGGCTATTACAATATGAGAGGCCACCTTCTCCGATTGAAGACCCAAAGCCAGACATAGTCATGGAAATCCGTGTCAAAGAATCCTTTGAAGAATCATACGAACCAATGCCAATACCTAGAGGGCACATCACTGAAGAGGGCAGAGACAAATTTGAAATTGAAGCACCAGATTGGATAAATCAAGTAGAATAGATTGCCCAGATGCATGATGACAAGATAGCAGTTCAAATTCAATCAATGTCCGATCTGGAAGAAATGATTCTCAAGTTCGCCTATCTCTAGAAATTATCACATCAGTGCCTCATCACCACATCCCTACAACAATATATGCCATATTTTCTATTATGAGCAGATTATAATGTAGAAATAAAGAGGTGTTGCAGAGCTAAAGAAAGTACAAAGCAGAGAAAAAGACGGGCCCCAAAATTTTTCTGATTTGGACATCATATTTTTGTATCATACTCATTCTTGTAATATATTTTCCGTTGTAAATGCACTAGAGGAGTCCTCTAGATGCATCCCCACAGAAGATTAGAGATTTACCCATGTAAAAAATAGTAGGAAATTAGTCTTTTAGTGAATAAAGTGCCGGTCTCTTGTGTGAAAGGACCATTTTTAGGGCACTAGTATATAAGTCAAATGTGACTCTTTGTAAAGAACTTTTTGCCATTGTGAGAATAGAGAGCACAGAAATTCGAATTTGTGTCTTCTTCACTCTGTATCTTCTTCTTTGTGAGATTGTATGCATGTGTATTGCTTGGAAAGAGTGCTTGTGAGTGTTGTCTATCCTTGAAAGTGTTTATTTGCTGTAGGAAAGGTGTGTGCGAAGTGTAGGAAGTGCTGAAGTGTAGGAAAGTATTCCCGCGACTTAGTATTTTGCTCATAACTTGAAGTAGGAGCGTCAGAATTGAGCTGCCATTGGATGCATCTTCTCGAGAGCTTCGAAACGCATATGCTATTTGCTATATTTGGAGTTCGGAGCTGGGAGAAAAGTCCAAAATACTGACGGCTGCTGCACCAAGTATCGTTTCGCCTTGACCAACAATTGAAGCTTGTTTGGATAAGTCTTTGCCTCATTTACATTCTTTGAGTAGTTCATTTGCATTGATCATTACATGATTGCATGTCCTCATACACTCGGCTAGGTTTGTATACTCTTTGGATTGATAATTAAAAGCGTGTATCCCCACTATATGCACTTGTGAGGGGATTGAGGTATAGTCTCTTTCTCCACAAGTCCCTAAGTTGATACTTAGGACAACACACTTTTTTGGCGCCGTTGCCGGGGAGTGACGAATCAAACCAAGGCATTCGTGTGATGGTAAGCAGCTTTTGGCATTGAAGTAAGTGGAGGAGTGGAAATCTTCTCTTCTTTGGTAAGTCATTTTCAGTCGCACTTGCTACTTCTCATTCTTGGAGTGTGTGTAGTGAGTTGTTAGTTTAGGGAAGTGAGTAGTAGGAGGAGAGTAGGAAGAGAGAGGGAGTAGATTAGAGTAGTTTCCACTTCGTGTCTTGTTGTTTCATTTTCAGTAGATAGAAAATCCCAAGTATAAAAGCCAAAAAGAGTCATTTTGAACATCACTTGTTTTTGAACAAGTATCGTGAGAGAGATCGTCGAGTATCGCGTGAGCTGTAGGCAGAGATCGTGGACGAAGTGTGGAGCAATCTGAGCTACGCAGAGCTAGTCAGGAGGAGTAGAGGGTTGAGATAGTGTCCTAAGGTAAGCTTTTGTATCATTCCATCAACCTCATTACATAACTCAAGTCTTTCAGAGTGAAACGATCTGCGTCAGGTATCGTCTGAGATCTATAGGGGGTAAAAGAGGTGATTTGATTGATACAGAGAGTGAGGAGAGGAGAGAGGAACTAGGAAAACAAGGGCATCAAAAAAAACCTTAAAAAACATTTCTCAAAAATTGTCTAAGGGTCAAGTATCGTTTTACTCCCGCGGTCGAGTATCGCGATACTTAGCAAGTATCGTTGTGCTCCTGTGGTTGAGTATCGCGATATTTCCCTCCGATCGTGTATCGTTTCATACCGATCGCGATACTTGGTCAGAGATCGTTTTGCGAACGATCGTCGATCGTGTATCGTCTCGTGCCGATCACGATACTTGAGAAGTATCGTTTTGATCAAAGATCGCGATACCTAACAAGTATCGAGTATCGTTTGGACTTCACCGATTGCGATACCTAACAAGTATCGTGTATCGTTTTGCCAGCGATCGTTTGCGAGAGATCGTGTATCGTTTGGCTTAAGTATCGTGTATCGTCTGGTCTTTAGAGATCCCGATACTTGCTAAAGATCGCGTATCGTTTTATTCAGGTATCGTGTATCGTCTGGTCTTGAGAGATCGCGATAATTGATCTGTGTCGTGTATCGTTTCAATCCAAGTATCGTGTATCGTTTGGTGCCAAGTATCGTTTGGCCCAGAGATCGTTTTGATCAAAGATCGCGATACTTGTTGCCAATCGTGTATCGTTTTGTTCGAAGATCGTGTATCGTGTGTGCCAAGTATCGTTTGACCGAAGTATCGTGATAGTCAAGTATCGTGAGAGGTCACGTATCGTTTGTGCGCAGGTATCGTGTATCGTTTACCTGAGATCGCGATACTTACCACATATCGTGTATCGTCGATCGTTCCAATTCAGAGATCGTGTACCGCTTTGAGCCAAGTATTGTGTATCGCCTGTGCCCAAATATCGTGTATCGGTTTCTTCCAAGTATCGGTATCGTGTCACTCAAGCGATCGGTATCGTCTATCAGATATCGCGATATTTGTCAGGGATCGAGTATCGTCTAAACCCAGAGATCGTGTATCGCAGAATTTTGAAGTTAAGTATCGTGATCTGAAAAATATCTTTTTCAGTCATATCCCAGATAAGGTCTTCTAGAGACTTTGACCTGTAGTGAAGAGTGCCAAAGGCCCAAGGGTAGCAAAGACTGATCAGAGCTTTGAAGTGGATGAACCTGAGATCCGGAAGAACCCTAGGAAGCCGAAGAAGTGTAATTTCTTCTGTAGGTAGTGTAGCAGAGCCAAGTAACCGTTCACATTATTCTGAGACCTCCAGTGAGTCAGAGGAAGAAATTCCCATGGCTTCAGAGGATATGCAGAACACAGTACCCATGATTGGCATGATGTCAATCATTGAGGGAGAGTACAGGACCTCCTTGGAGTATGTGAACACCAACCAGAACGAGATCCTTATTTATTTGGATGGTCTAAACAGATCAGTGGCCAGGTTAAAGAAAGCGTCAGAGGCTTACATAGTGCCTAGACCAGCAGTCAAGTACGTAGGAGGACTTTACATGGACAAAAGAGATACCCAATATGTTGTCACAGAACACCCAGAAAACATTAATGAAATTGGTGAAGAAAATAATGCTTCAAATTTAAATGGAGGAGGGAATGAAGAGCAAGTAACTACACCTAGAGGGAGATCCACGGTTGCGAGGATATGGAGAGGAGATCTGATTCCCCAGGATGACACCTTAATGGATGTATATTTGATCAATGGGATGAAGCATCTCCTTAGAGCGCATTCCTCAATTTGGGAAGCTGCTCCTAATCCAGTCACCATTTATGAGTTGCAAGATCCTGATTTTTCCACCATTATCACATATCTGGATAAAAATCAGAGAAGATATTGGCCCATTACAGAAGCGGAAAGAGCTGAATTGAAATATCAGAATATCCCAGTGTTCCCCCCTAGGGACCAAGCCACCACCTCAAGAAACCCACTGGGAACTTCCCATAATGATTCATACCAACAGTCAGGCCAAACACAACAAACTCAACAGACATAACAACCTCAAACCCCCTTCAGACCTCCTGTACAGTTCGCAATGCCTGCAAATAACCCTAACTACCAACCTCAGCCAACTATTGACCCAAGACATGGAGTTCATGCTCCAGTCAGACCGCCGGTAGTAAGAGGACCAGGCATACCAATAGGAAGACCTATTTTCCCAGTGATGCCTAGACCACCCGAAGCAGGAAGACGACTAAGGCCAATCCAAGTTGCCAAATGCATGAGAAATCACTATGATGGCTCTAGTGAACCTTACAATCATATAGCGGAATTTAAACAAGTAATCGGAGCCGAACAGGTAGAAGACTTTTTGATTCAATATGAGTCCTTTGGTCTTACACTATCAGACACTGCGTTAGCATGGTTTCAGCCATTGGACCCTAATACCTTTCAGAACATGGAGCAAGTATACCAAGAAATGATTGAGGAATTTACTAAATCAGGAATTAAAAACAATTCTTCATCATTGATCCATAGCTTCAAGTAAGTCCCTACCGAGTCAGTGAGATTGGCTGCTAGAAGATTCAAGCAATATGTAGATAGATGCCCAGTAGAAGAGAGACCTACACAAAATAAAATGGTGTCTTTATTTTTGGAAGGATTATTGAACGGATCCTTGAGATCATTGGTGTATGTAAAAAGGGTTCATACTTTGCAAGAATGCATGAAGGAATGCATAGATTTAGAAGATTACCTAGCAGAGGACCTGAAAATACCTCAAGGAAGCTTGAAAAGTGAACATTCGGCCAGTAACTCATCAATTCCTAAAAATAATGTAGAGGAAATAGCCGAATTGTTAGCGAAAAAGTTGAACGTTCAAGGACAGAGGAACTACCCCAATAACCCAATGAGAGTACCCATGCTCAGAAGGTGTATGCATTGCGGAGGTGATCATCCTTCTCACTTGTGTACTAGGGGAGTAGTTCCACCAACGGCTTATGGTTATAATAGACCCACTGTCCCAGGACCTCTACAATATTGCAGTGTGGAAGAAAAATATACAAATCACAATACGGAAAATTGCCCCTACAATAGGCAAGCTAGACCAGCACAGCCATACATGAGACCCTACGGATACCCTCAGAATCATCAGGGAGGTGAAGCTTTTAGGTATCCCTCTTATCAGCCGCAGGCACCAGTGCCACGACCATATGCTTATCAGGGATACACCCAACCACAGCCAGTGCTAGGACAACAACCGCCCCATCCTCAGAACGTTGTCCCAGTCAAGATTGCTCAACCGGAAGAGAACCTAGAGAGAGCTATAGTCCCAGCCACACCTTTGACTAGTAATGAACCATATGACTCATTTTATGATCATAGTCAAGGAACATACCCTAATTATGAAAGCTCAATGATGGAATATGGACAATTGTATGAACCATATGCCTATGGCATGGAAGCATCAGATAGTTCATACGGTTATGAGCAGGATTATGTGTCATTAATGTACAAAGCTCCTAGAGCAACCATACCACCCCGACCCATGAACAGACCGCCCGTACCCAGAGGACCATGTTATAGATGTGGAGGTGATCACTATATCAGAGAATGCACATTGCCAAACCCACCACCACCACAACGAATCTGGGAAGGCTACTGTAGTGATTGTGGTAAGGAACACCTTTTCAGAGACTGCCCCAAGAATCCCAACAAGGTTACATCTAATGTACAAATCAATGTAATAGAAGTAATTGAATCATCAGGGAGTGATAAAGAGTACACAGTACCATTGAAAGCAATAACGAGAGCCAAAGCCAGAGAGACCCCTGATAAAACGGAGGAGAACAACCAAAGTGACAAGGAGGTGAACACACCCATCCCTCAAAGAGTTGAAGACTCAGAAGAGCCGGAGAAAAGTATTGCAAGTAAAAGGTCCCAGAGATGGAAGCACCGAAGAGATAGGATAAAAGAGAAGAAGTTATTACAAAAGAAGGAAAAGGGGGAAAACGAACAAAAATCAAAGGAAGAACCGAAGAGGGAAGACAGAAACAAAAATGAACATTACAAAAAAGAAGAGGTAGGATCAGTGTTAGCAGATCCTATGCCTGAAGAATTAGCCATGTGGATTCAGGCATACAAGGCAAGAATAAGAGCAGGACCGACCATAGAGCAACACGAGAGAGAATATCCAAGAGGCGACTTAGAAAAGGAAAGACTGGAGATCTGCAAGAAACTGATAGAAGTTGCACAACAAACCTTAGAAAAACCTGCATCGCCCTTACCCAATACCCGAATTTCTGAAGGAGAATTCCAAGAGTGTGTAAACACGCATGAAAGGCCCGAAGTAAATAGACCACATAATGACGAATGTGGTGTTGAGAGAAGGGAAGGATCCAGAGTCCCTGAAGTAGAAGGAGAATGGACTAAGGATCTATGGGCACGAGTTCAAGAGGACAAATGGAAGAAAGTGGAAGGAATTGAACCACCCTTTGAAGAATTAGAAGCAGAAAATGAAATAGAGGGTTCAATACCTGAACTAAATTCAGAAGAAATTTTTCCAATGGATGCAAATGACAAAGGAGAGGAAGATGTAAAGGAACTGCCCAATTACACAGGGGAGTACGAGCACAATTCAGAATTGTATCGCATTCCCTCAATAAGGAAACGAGAAACGAACCCATCAGTCCAAACCTCTGAGATCATACAACGCCTTAGAGAGGTAAAAATCCCATGTACCCTAACATTCGAAGAACTGTTGAAGGTAAAACCACATTTGAAAGAGAAATTAATCAATCAATGGGAAGTAAAGGAGGAAAAGAAAGAGATAGCAGACGAAGTAAACACAGTGAGAATTCCAGTGGATAAAGTAGGAGACTTTAGTGAGGGAGATGAAGGAAATACTTGCCTTCCAATTACTTATAGGGGTTACACTACCAAATCCATCTTAGATTCGGGAACTAGTGTGGGTATTGCTACCAAAGAAATTTGAGAGAAATGGGGAAAACCAGCATTAAGACCAACAGGCATGAAAATACAAATGGCAGATGGTCATACGGAAAGACCCTTAGGATTGTTGGAGCGAGTAGTTTTCACTACATGTGGAGTGGAATTCGAACACACTTTAGCAATATGTCACTTCGAAAGGCCAAGCAATTATGAAATAATCCTGGGAAGGCCTTTCATGAGACAGTTAAAGGTTGTACAAGATTGGGGAAAAGATGCGGTATACCTACAACACGCAGGAACCACCACTAGAATAAACCTACATACGTACACTTATCAAGATGTTCCACCTCTACAATGGAATCAAATCCATAAGGAGGAAGACGATCAATCAATTCATAGTGTAGGTTCTAGTGATCAATCTTGGATGAACGAGGACACTCATCTGTGGATATGTCAAGCTGCAAAGAAGGAAGAGGAGAGAAGAAGAGGATGGCAGCAGAAACAAGGAATAGCGAGGTCTGTACAAGATCCAGCTTATATGCCACAAGTGTTCCTGGATGAAGAGTTCGAACCTCACGGTTGTTTTAGCGACCCTCGATGTCTGTGTAAACGAAGAAGTAGTGACCATGAACGAATGTATCGATGAGGAGGGTTATGATGTTAGCCTGTATATGGTAGTCCTTCAGGAGGCAGAAGAAGGAGAAGTGATCGAGAAAGACTGGAAGGAGGACTACGAGAGCATTGAAATGGAGCCCGAACCAATGGATCTAGGGAGTAGTAACACCAACATAAATATCACCGCCAATGAAAAACACCACGAGCTCACACAGAAAGGGGAATTAGAATTTGAAAGAGAATCAGAAGATGAAGAAAACAAACCCCAAGACCAATTTGAGGTACCCGCTCACTTTAAAAAATATGAAGTGGAGGAGAGGAAAATCGCTATTCAAATGCCGAAAAGAGAAGCAGAGCCTGGAATAGCATATGATAATAAGGAACAAACCAAGAAGATAGTAGTAACTGTAGAAGAAGGAAAAGAACGATGTACCTTTATAGGACAGGATGTCTCATTAGAAGAAGAACAAGAGTTAATTCGTCTCATAAGAGAATATCGGGATGTTTTTGCTTGGACCTATAAGGACTTGAAAGGAGTCGACCCTTCTATATGTGCGCATAGAATCCCCATGACATCCGAAGCCAAACCTTCTAAACAAAGACCATATACTTACAATGATGTGTATTCAACCAAAATAAAGGAAGAAATAGACAAGTTACTAGATGCTGGATTCATCTATGAGATTGAGCACACGGAATGGGTGTCACCTTTGGTGGTAGTACCGAAAAAGAATGGGAAGTTAAGAGTGTGCATCAATTTGAAGAAAGTAAATGCTGCGACCATAAGGGATAGTTATCCTTTACCAATTACGGATCATCTCTTGGAAAGGGTAGCAGGAAAGGAAGTCTATAGCTTTCTGGATGGCTTTTCAGGGTATAATCAGGTAGCCATTGCTCCTGAGGACCAACATAAAACAGCGTTCGCAACTGAATGGGGAGTATACGCCTTTAGAGTCATGCCTTTTGGTTTAACGAATGCTCCAGCTACCTTCCAAAGATTGATGTGTCATGTGTTCAAGGAATTTCTGAGAAAAAGTATGGAGGTATACGTGGATGATCTTTGTACTTATTCAGCTATAGGATCAGAGCATATCCCTGAACTAGAAAAGATTTTTGCTAAATGTCGACAATATCGAGTATGCCTCAATCCTGAAAAATGTGTCTTCATGGTTCGACAAGGAAAAATCTTAGGACATATTGTCTCTAAGAATGGGATTTCAATAGATGAAGACAAAATCAAAGTAATTCTGGATTTACCAAGACCGAAGACTGCTAAGGAAGTTCAAGCATTTATGGGACATTGTGGATACTATCGAAGATTCATACATATGTACGCCATAATTGCTAGACCTCTTTATGCATTATTGACTCTATTCAATTGGACCGAAGAATGTGAAAAAGCCTTCAACGAGTTAAAGAATCGATTGAGTTCAGCACCAATCCTTCGAGTTCCTAACTGGAATAAACCGTTTCACATTCATGTGGATGCTTCCAAGTTTGCCATTGGTTGCATCTTAGCTCAACCTGCTGACACAAGAAAATTAGACCACCCTATAGCCTATGCTAGTAGACAATTAAATCAAGCAGAACGCAATTATACTACCACGGAGAGAGAAGGCCTAGGGATGGTGTACGCAGTCAAAAAGTTCAGACATTACCTGTTGGCAAACAAATTCAAATTCTTCATCGATCATCAAGCCCTACTGTACCTAGTCAACAAGCCTTGTAATACAGGACGACTAGTACGATGGTTTTCATTGCTAATGGAATTTGATTTTGAGGTAGTAGTCAAGAAAGGAAATACACACATAAGAGTAGACCACTTATCAAGAATGACCCATGGAGAACCACCCATAGGAGTACCAGATGATCTGCCAGATACGTACCTTTTTAACCTGGAAGTATGTCCTCAATGGGCAGAAAAATTGATCCCTATACTTACCCATGGACCTAAAGATGGGATCACACCAAACCAAACCCAAGACCTCTGGAGGACTAAAAACCTTCACATCATTGCGGGAAGTTTGTATCACCAGGATTCAAGTGGATTATTAATGAGATGCGTGGAAGAAGAGGAACAAGAAATGTGGCTTCAGAAAGCACACATAAACCAATGGAAAACTCATTTGAATGCAAATGGAACGTGGCAAACACTCAAGAGATTTGGCATATATTGGCCAACCATGCAAAGAGATGCACATAACTATGTGTCAACCTGTCAAACCTATCAAGAACAAATCCCAGATGAGAACTCTACCTTATGCTATTCTACAATAGCACCAAGATGGAGCATGCCACTGGTAAAGTTCTTGAAAACTCAAGAATACCCTGACGGAGCTACTTCAGCAAGGAAACGTGCACTTGAAGAACAAAGTAAAGATTATGTCATTATAGGAAAACAACTCTTTAAGCGAGGGAAAGATAACCAATTGCGAATGTGCATTCACGAAAACGAATATCTTTCTGTTTTAGAGATGGCTCATACAGGAGTTGCAGGAGGACACTTCTCTGCAGATAAAACAGCAAAAATGATCCTCTTTGCTGGAATGTGGTGGCCAACCCTACATCAAGATGCCATAACATATGTGCAACGGTGTGATACTTGTCAACGAACGAAATATCCAACTAGAAGAGATGAGATGCCACTTAGACCCATGATGAGTGCTAGAGCTTTCACAAAATGGGGAATAGACTTCATAGGACCTATTAGCCCACCAGCAAAAGGTTCCCATGCTGAATATATAATTGTAGCCACAGACTATCTGACCAAATGGGTCGAAGCAAAAGCAACCAAGAAAAACGATGCAAGAACCACAGCCAAGTTTCTCTTTGAGAACGTTTTCACTAGATTTGGACTACCAATAGAAATTGTGAGTGATAGAGGTACGCACTTTGTGAATGAAGTCATAGAAGCTTTATTGAATGAATTCTTGGTAATTCATAAGAAATCAGCTCCGTATCACCCACAAGCCAATGGACAAGCAGAAAGTTCGAATAAAATCTTGTGTACAGTTCTCACCAAAATCGTTAACATTGGCAGATCAGATTGGGATGAGCAGTTACATCATGCGTTATGGGCATTTCGAGTAGCCTATAAAACCGCCATAGGCACTACTCCTTTTAACTTAGTGTACGGACAAAATGCTATTTTGCCAATTGATTTCTTAATTCCCACTCTGAGAGTAGCAACTACTTACGAGTGGACAGGACATGAACTATCAGCTCAATTGGATCAAATAGAAAAGCTTCATGAAACTAGGTTACAAGCAGTAGCATGCATTTATGCTGCTAAACGACGACAGAAAGCCTACTTCGATGCGCACATTAAGGACAAAAATTTGAAGGAAGGAGATTTAGATTTGGTATACACCTTGAAACAACACGCTAAGAAGTTGCAGAAGAGAGGATATGGTCCCTTAATTATTAATCGCATATCTACAAGTGGAGCCATTAGCTTAGCAACCTTAGATGGAGACGTGATACCAAACTACATCAGTGGATGTAGAGTGAAAAAATATCTAGAACCATTAACCGAAGAAACAATGTCTCGATTAATCAAACGTAAGAATAGACGCATAGAGGAGGAAAGGATACGAGAAGAAGCGAGACAAGAAGCATTGGAAAGAATAAAGAAACGGAAAGAGTGGATGAGAGAGCGAGATGAAAGATATCGACTAGGAGAAGAACTCATCCCGATGGCTAATTTTAGAGCCACTCAAAACCTAGGATCGCAGAGAACACAACCATATTTAAATTTGGGAGCAGGTAAGGTGGAGTACCACTCGGTGCATGCTCTCATTGACACAGGAGCCGCTGTAAGCTGCATCAAGCTTTCTTTGACCCAAAAACTCAAGGAGGCAGTACGCCCATCGATGGCACAATTGATAGGAATAGGAGGAACAATTACTCAATGCATAGGTGAGATCACCTTACCTTTACATTTTGGCAACAACACTATGGAACAAAAGCTATTAGTGTGTCATGATCAAGATTTACTTGAGGAGGTAGTGTTAGGTCAAGACTGGATTTACGAATACGAGGTGACCATTCAATTGGCGTTAGGATACATCTCAGCCAGGATAGGACATCGTGAAGTATTTAGTCTGCTAGACGAACGACCAATCAAATCTGTGAGCATGGAGCAGACAGTTCATTCTAATGAACAAAGTCCTGAATGTATGATCACTAGCACTATAGAGACATCTTCATCAGGTACTATATGTGTGGACACATTGAATTCTGCTTGCACACCATGTTCTAGTCTAGCAAGTCATGAGAGTGTCAATCCATCTGAAACCCACCTCACCGAAGCACCATGCATAAGAGAGAATAGTCCTCTGAGTAATTCAAAATTTGTACCCATTAAAATATACCCTATTCCATACTCTAATCAAGCGTGGATAAAGAAAGATCAAGTGGAGGAATATCTTCGACGACAGAAGCACAACCGACATCAGAACAAACAATCAAAGGAGAAACCAACTCAGTTGGAACAACGAAGTCATCGACGAATTGCTACAATATGGATCCCAAAGAAAGTAGTAGCCGCTCAACACGATCGTTCGCAAATCTGGATTCCTAAGTCATGCGCTACAAAGAAACCAAACCGAAAGGATGATCCTCAGCACAAGAAGAACAACTATGGTACACAGGCCAAACAGCCACAAAAAAAGAGTTACTGGAGAAGGAAGGAGTCTATAATGGCGACCCGAGCCATTCCGAGATTTACAAATCAGATCAAACAGACCTACAACAAGAAGAAAAGAGCCATATTCAGTGGAAGTGGGAAATATACAACGAAGCCCAGCACAATGAAGCAGATTTGGATACCTAAAGACAAAGTAAACGGCATGCATCAGCCAACTACTTCCAGTTGCACACATATGGAGCCTTCGAGACCCAAAGTATGCATGATAGGGCCACATTACAAGGCCAAGCATTCGGCACATCCTTCTTCTATTTCAGGATAGCCAAACACATTTTCCTCTTGGGAAATAGGAGAGCACTTGTACATATATTAAGAAAAATACTCCAAAATATATCAAAACCGCTTCGGCTATAAATTAACTTTTCTGTTTTCCTTTTCAGATGAAAATATAAAAATACCTAAAAATGTGAAAAATCCAGGTATTACCTTTCTCACACCCACGAGAAAGGGATGACACAATTCACTCGGAGCAATATCGAGCTTATGACAAACAAATAAAGGAGGATTTCTGATAATATATGGCAACTAATTCATACTCTATATTGAGTGCAGATGGCATCTACTAGTTCTGAAGCTACCCAAGTGGAAGAGGTCCAGCTTTTCCCACTCGAGTCCATTACAAAAGCAAGAGGTCACTGGTTTCGGGATGATCAACCAGTGGCAGAGCTCATCTTCATGGCAACAATCAAAATTATGGATACAGATCATTACTTTCCAATCATGTCACAGGATTTCAAGACAATAATACAAGGATTACCTCATATTGAAGATGTATGGACACAAGCGGGCCTAGAGACATTTCTCAAATTGCCTATATATGTTCCACATTTTCAGAGATGTGCACAGGTAATGAATACCATGCAACCTGCAGCAACAAAAATATCAGTCCCAGAAGCACGAGTATTGGATAAAGTAGGGACATGGAAAACCATCCAATTCACTCACGAAATAATCAATAAAGCTTTTGGATGGAATCAAGCAGGTATTACTAGTGTCAAAGAGGAGTGTCATGATCCCAAGAAGAGATCTTTCCTGGAGATTAACAGAATAGACATTGAAGATGTTGTCCGTCTCGTGCATCAACACTTTTGTTTCCCCAGTATGCACAGATACACGGCGCCACAAAAAATTGTAGTCCAGCTATTATCACATGCCATGAGACAAATTGGGAACAAAGTGAATTTGACAGGCTATGTTCACGAAAGATTATTTGAAGCCCAGAAGAAGTGGGGCCAGAAGAAATTTTTGAATGGTAGTTCGGCTCTCACGTTACTGATATATGAAGCTTTGGATATGAAGAATGAAGCAAAAGGACATGATGAAGAACCCAAAATACAACTGCAAGTTAGACAACCGCATAATGAAACAATCCAGGTGGCAGAAGGCAAAGATGTGCAAACAGGAGAGACTTCAGGAATAGCAAAGACATGGCTGAATGTAGACATAGCTCAGCTCAAGCCTGTTGTGCAGGATATGATTAAAACAGCTCTGGACACACAACAATTGATGCTTGACGCTGATGAAGATTATGACCAAGCCATGCGAGATAAGAAAGAACTTGAAAGAGCAGGTAAACATCTTTCCGAAGAATTGTCCAAGGTAAGAGAACAAGTTCTGAATAAAGAAAAGGAAATTCAAGAGCTCAAAACACAAAACGACATGCTAGAGATAGAGCAGACAAAACTGAAAGACCAAGTCCAGGAATTAACAAAGAAATTAGAGATGAGTGAGACTGAGAAGACACGTATTCACGCAGGAAGTAAAATCTTAGAGTCTCAACTTAAAGTAAGTATGGAGGAAGCTGACAATATGTGACAAAGAAATAAAGAGTTAATGACAGCTCTCATTAGTGATCAACCACTGGCAATTACTGATAACCAACAAGGAAATATCAAGAACCTGGAAGAACAGATCACTAAATTACAAGACCAGCTCAGACAGGAGCAAGCTGTCATTACAGATTGGGAAAAGAGGTATATGGAGGACACAGCTGCCCTCAGAACGAAATGGAAAAAAGCAGAGAATAACTACCTGCGACAGTGTAAGGAAGACACAGAGCACATGAATATTGTGGCTCAGGAACTAATTAAACACCAGGCAACCATTGCTAAGGCGGAAGAGGAAAACAACAAAAAAGATGATTTAATCAAACAGCTTCAAGAACAATTAGAGAAGCGAGCAAAACAGGGGACACCAGTAGTTCCAAAAGAGACCGCGGCTACTGTGGAGGAAGAGGTACGTCCTCTCTCTCCCCCCTCGTATCATTCACCAATAAGGGCGGAAAAGGAGGTTCCCATTGAACCTAACATTCAAGACATTGCAGAACTAAGCCGGGCAGACAGGACACTACTTGTGTCCCAGCTTACTGCGGAGTTTGAAGATCAAATCATCAAATTAATGAAAGAGGCTCAAATCGACAGCAAGCAACTCGAGCACATACTCAGGCCATTCAATGTACCATACAGGCTTTTGAAGGAACAAACTCGGCATTACATAAAGCATACGACAAATAAGGAACCTGATCATAATCTCCACTTTCGGTATGACACTTTTAACTATACTCAAGCAGAGTTTGAGGCAGCAGATCCAATATGGAGAAGAAAGCTCTTGGAAAAGAACCCTACACTAAGGGTACAGTGGGAAGCATCCCCGTATGAGCTTCAAGTCAACCCATCATTTTTCCCACTACCCCGTAGAAGAGCATGGATGCAATTTTGGGAAGGCCAGCGACAACGCAGCATTAATAACCAGTGGTTAAATTATCCACTGTTACCTAGTCCACCACATAACTACCTACCGATAGAAGAATACATGGTCAAAACCATGGAATTTTGGCTTGCAAGATATGCTACTGTTCCAGATTTAGCAGTCAAAATGACAAATAAAATATTTAGCATGTTCCTGACGGTAATTAAAGTGTTCCAACATGCACAGTATACATTTTTGAATTTCATCGGCATTACGCAAGGATCGGAGGCATTAATTTTTTATTTATCTACTATTCCCAGCCAGTTAACTATTATGGCATACTTTTCTCGTCTCATGTTCCTGCCATCGATATATATGCAGACTTTTGAAGAAGCATTCTTTACAGGCTTCTTTGAAATGGATTCAGAGATTTTTATTAAAATGACCTCCAATTTGAATGCAAGACTGGTGGCCTACGAGACAAGTTTCTTTGCTGATCAAAGACAGGCGCCAGAGGACGGAGTAAAGTCTCAGCAATGGAAGGAGTTTATGCTTTGTCACGCTAATCTGCTAAATCACAGAGAGCAACAAGCCATCCAAACCTACACACGTCGCCACAAAAAGCCTGTCGGGGACGACAGAGTCCAGGAGGGGAGCAGTGTTGAGGGAGAGTCAAGTAAGAAGAAGAAAAGAAGAAGACAACGAAAGAAGCAGCTTCACTAAAAAGAAACATCTGAAGACATATCTTTGCAAGAAGCCCCG
This sequence comes from Ceratopteris richardii, assembly GCA_020310875.1. Lineage (NCBI taxonomy): Eukaryota > Viridiplantae > Streptophyta > Polypodiopsida > Polypodiales > Pteridaceae > Ceratopteris > Ceratopteris richardii. The sequence goes on from CM035419.1 coordinate 184,493,380, forward strand.
CAGGGGCGCATTACTCATCTCTGCACAGAGCCCCGCAGGGGCGCACACACCAAGGAAAAGCACGCAGCTAGAAGGAGGAATCAGGGCCAACAAGTATCACATATGAGGGTGCTTCAACCTCTTGAGTTACAGAGGATTCAGATCAAGGCTTACGAGCTACATCCGCATATGTGCACTAATGGCGTGCGTGGCAAACCGAATCAACCGGCTTGGAGTAATGCAACCAGGTCCGATGTGTGCAACCAGGACAAATCAGAGCGCCTCTAAAACGTAATGCAAGATCAAGAATCAGGCAATACTGACCACTGGGTGCGTGCGGACAACAAACTAAGGACAAGGAACAAAGCCTGTCAAGGGACGACAGAGACGAAGAGGGGCAGAGTGTTGCAGAGCTAAAGAAAGTACAAAGCAGAGAAAAAGACGGGCCCCAAAATTTTTCCGATTTGGACATCATATTTTTGTATCATACTCATTCTTGTAATATATTTTCCGTTGTAAATGCACTAGAGGAGTCCTCTAGATGCATCCCCACAGAAGATTAGAGATTTACCCATGTAAAATAGTAGGAAATTAGTCTTTTAGTGAATAAAGTGCCGGTCTCTTGTGTGAAAGGACCATTTTTAGGGCACTAGTATATAAGTCAAATGTGACTCTTTGTAAAGAACTTTTTGCCATTGTGAGAATAGAGAGCACAGAAATTCGAATTTGTGTCTTCTTCACTCTGTATCTTCTTCTTTGTGAGCTTGTATGCATGTGTATTGCTTGGAAAGAGTGCTTGTGAGTGTTGTCTATCCTTGAAAGTGTTTATTTGCTGTAGGAAAGGTGTGTGCGAAGTGTAGGAAGTGCTGAAGTGTAGGAAAGTATTCCCGCGACTTAGTATTTTGCTCATAACTTGAAGTAGGAGCGTCAGAATTGAGCTGCCATTGGATGCGTCTTCTCGAGAGCTTCGAAACGCATATGCTATTTGCTATATTTGGAGTTCGGAGCTGGGAGAAAAGTCCAAAATACTGACGGCTGCTCCACCAAGTATCGTTTCGCCTTGACCAACAGTTGAAGCTTGTTTGGATAAGTCTTTGCCTCATTTACATTCTTTGAGTAGTTCATTTGCATTGATCATTACATGATTGCATGTCCTCATACACTCGGCTAGGTTTGTATACTCTTTGGATTGATAATTAAAAGCGTGTATCCCCACTATATGCACTTGTGAGGGGATTGAGGTATAGTCTCTTTCTCCACAAGTCCCTAAGTTGATACTTAGGACAACACAAGAGGCATAAAGTTAAAGAACCCACATTTGCTACTCAATTCGAGCCAAATGATCTACTTAAGAAGGTGCAAGCAACATCTATTTTTCAACCAAATTAGCGTGTACAACTATTGAGAGATTATCCTGAAATGATGCACACATGGTCAAATATGCCATTATACATCAAATATAACCCTTGTTATTGTCCTATTGCCCGTCGACGATCCTGGCAAGCATTTGCAACCAAAGTTTGTAATAATAAAGGGTGTTTAGATTGGATAAACTATCCTTATTTTGCTCCCCCTAGAGGGCCACCCACATTGGCTTATATGATATCTACTATATGCCATTGGTCTATAAGATTCAAGAATGTGTCAGACATTGCCTCAAAGATGTATATGAAGATTTTTGAGCTAATGTTGGTAGTGTTTAAAACTATTCAAAAAGTCCAAGCTCCATATATTTCGGCCCCAGGGTTCTCTAAAGGAAATCGTGGTCTAGCATATGATATGAGCCAAACCGCCTCCATCAATAGCCTCTATACTTGGCATGCATGCATCAAGTATTTACCTACTTGCTACAAACAAACATTTGAGGAGATGTTCTCTACAAGGTTCTAGGAGTACCACTCATAAATTTTCATTCCCACACCCACCCACCTATTGCATATGTTTGTAGTAGAACAAGCAATACATGTTGATCAGCTACGATTGCCACATCTGGACGTTCTAGGTCTAGTAAATTGGGATCAGTTGATCAAAAGAACTTATAGAATGCTTAGACATTGAATCTTCTTGCTCCTTGCATATAGGATTCTATTGTGGGCATGGTACATCTATGAAGGCATAATCCTTCAAATTGACCTTGGTTATGACCCCTATGTGCTACAAGTAAAAGGATTTGATTCCCCAATCTTGTAGTATGTAGTTTTCCTAGGAAGGGTCTTCCTAGGATCATTTCATACATGTTATTTTTGCCAAAGTCACATATAGCAAAGGTGTGTTCAAACTCTACACCACTAGTGGCTAGAGTTATCCCATCTAGCAATCCTTGAGGTATTTCAACATGGTCGTTAACCATTTGAATCTTCATTCTAGTTGGTCTTAATGTGGTTTTTCCCCATTCCTTCCACAAAGAGGTGGTCACAGTCGCAACACTAGCACCCAAATCTAAGATAGCTTTGGTTGTGTAACCTTGGTAGGTGATCGAAAGATAAGTATTACCTTCTTTACCTTCACTCATGTCTCCTATTTTATCTAGAGGTAACTCTAGCACCTCCAGCTTAGAGACTGCTTTTGACATATTGGAACCAAATTCTAGAACTTGATTCACCACATGTTTCCACAGCTCAGGTTTTACTTTGAGCAACTCTTCTAAGGTGAGACAACACTGCACCTTAGTGTTATTCACAACTTCAGCGTTTCTTGGAACCACTGAGTCTTCATTTCTTATTAGTATTGTGGGAGCTCTGATATGAACAGATTTAGATTCCCATTGGCCTATGAATTGTGGCAACTCTTGTAAAGAATTAGATTCAAAATCTAACCTTCATCTTCTTGTTGCTCTACTTGGTCTTCATAAATAGACAGAATGTCTTGTGGAAAATGATCATCAAGACCATCAATTTCAAGAATAAGAGGGAGATTGATAATGAAGATCATCATTTTCAAGAATAAGAGGGGGATTACCCTTCTCCTTGGCCCACTTCTCTTCTTGTATTTCCCATAAGAACTTTTGAGAGTATTGTTGAATTGAAAGAGGTGTTCCAACATCCGTGGAATCAGGAACATAAATTGTCATTGGTGGTGATCTTTCTCTTTCAACAACTCGTTGAGCGTGTGGAGGTAAAGAAACTTGTAGCTTGCTTACCAACTGCTCTAGTCTTTCTAGTAAGCCTTGGAAATGCAAACTTGGTCATAGAATTTGTTTGATTGAATAATTGATTGGCCTCAAGCATAGCATGATCAAGTTCTACCAAGTGGATGGAGTTACAACATGCAAAAGGTTTTGAGATGTAATGTGTGTTATTTTTATTTTTGCATATATAAGGCTTTCTTATAGTTCGCATAACTTTCTAGCCCACTTACAATTGGCCTTCTCTTTGATATCCTTCCATATTCTTGTTTTCCTCTTACTAGGCTCTCCTGATTCACTTGACTCTAATTGTTCAATTGCTTTAGACTATTTTAAGGCTTATTCCCTAGTGACTGTCTGTACAGGAGCCACAATAATGCTACTTGAACTTAAATCCACCACTAAGCCTACCCCATTAATTGGTGAAACCTTGGGCTCACTAGAGGGGTTCCTTGGAGAATCTCTTAGGAGATGTTCTTTACTGCACTCAGGACAAAAGCCTTATATTGTGATGTTTTGTCCTTGTCCTAGAGCCGGTGGGTGGGAACATTCATGAATGAAATGGTTGTCCTGACATCTAAAAGAAGGTCCTCTAGGGGCTCGTGATCTCATTTGTCTCAAATGGGGTCTAGGGTTAGGATTTATATACATGACATTGGAGTATTCTAGCTCCCAATTTGGATCCATAAGTAGTGCCTCATATTGATATGGATAAGTCTCACTATGCTTGGTTAACTCTATGTAATAAGCTTGTGGACTATCTTCATGGGTGTAGTCAAAACTCTAAAAATGAGGGTCATTTTCTAAGACCAAAGGGTTTATTAGCACTAATGCTCTATTAGGGTTCTCGTCTGCCATTGCATACTTAATTGGGATCACATTGGTAAGATGTGGTGGTTGGTTTCCTAAGACCTATTGTGGCTTCTATGGTGCTTGATATTGCTATTGGTATTGAGGTTGATATTGGTTTTGTGGCCTATAATATGGTTGGGTATTGGTTTTGATACCTACCCTATTGGTAAGGTTGCTGATAAGTTTGTCTGACGGCCTGCCTATTGTGCGGACAATCTTGAGCTACATGGTTCATGTATTTTCTCTCAATAGTGCAATATGGAGCATTCAACTCTCTCACATTCTGGTTTTGCATTGGGCATACATTAGGCATGTGGTCCCCTTTGCAAGTATAACATCGCTTGAATGAGGTGACCCTTGGTGTTTTTCTGTTTTGAACTCCTAGCTTCTTGGCAACTTGCTCAACTAGCTCATCTATCAAAGTGTAGAGTTTTGAGGCATGACTAGGAGAAGTGTCAAAATCCTTATAGATTTTGGACAATTCTAACTCCTCACCCAAATTGTCTTCTATGTCAATACACATTCTCAAACACTGATCTTGTTTTATTGGCTACTTGAGATATACATATGATCTAAGTTTCCTGCTTAGAAGTCCATCTAAAAATAGGGAAACTTGTTTTGCTTGTGTAGGTAATTCACGTGTGCGACATCGTTCCATGTATTGTTTAAATCTACATCTGTCTAGCTGAACTATTTCTTGGGGTGTCTGCTTGAAGCTGTAGATCAAGGATGATGTGCTATGCCTGATGCCACTCTTGGAAAAATTCTAGGATGGATGCTTCTAGCAGGTGACCTATATTTCAGTAATTGTGATTGTTTAGGGGATGAAACCAAGCTAAAGCACTACCCTTGAGGGTCAAACCAAATGCCTCAAACTAGGTGAACAAGTTCTCGACATGTTTAGCTCTTAACACTTGTTTAAAGTTGGACACATGCTCATAAGGATATATTGACCCATCAAAGTAGTTTTTCATTTTCTTGACCACTTGAGAGGTTCTAAGAGTTCTTGGGTACTTTTGAGGCCTTGGCAATGGAAAATCATGTGCTATCTCTTTGATGCCTATGTGCTCTATGTCTCTCTCTTTTAGTTCTTTCAATTTGAAGTCTCGATCTACCTTTGCCCACAATGAAGAGTTCTATGGCTCAGTTATCTTGAGGAACCCATTCTAGTGTGAGTATTCTAGATAGGATAGACTTTCCTCGAGGAGTTCTAGATTCTTTTCCTTCTTTTACAGGATCAGATTCTCCTATATTAGAATCTGATATGATCAATCCAAACTCATCTGTCCTACCTGGTAAGTTGGTGACCATGGACATGGTTCCTTGCTTGTCAATATAAGAACTCTCTTCAAAGTTGCCCACTAGGTGTTCAAGTCCAAAGGGTTGATCTTAGTTTTTAAGATGGACAACTAATCTTCGCATCCCATCCTCATAAATGTAAGCACCTAATTGGTTGGTTGTGATATATTCCACTTGAGTTTCATAGGGACCTTTTGGTGTCTATAAATAGGCAATGCTTGACCTACCTAGAGGTATCTCCATGCTAAAAGACATTTTTGAATCACTTGTTTCTAAACTTAGTGCATAGGGATAATCACTTAGTTGTTGTGCCTATGAACTAGCTATGTGATTGACACTAGCTTCAGATGACCTGATACCCAGCCTAGGTGTCTACCTGATCTAATGTTCATAAGCTTTGTCTACTAGTCCCAATGTTCCCAAGTACAGCCACATTGCAATGTTCTTTTGAATCAGTAACTTGTTCTTTTATAGATTTCTCCGGTGTAATCTTGTTTGACAAATATCCTCGTTAGGAATACTTGAGTTTTATTGTAGCTTGAGATGTAATCAATCAACTTAAGTCCTTTTCCTTTAGGGTTTGTCGCAACAATATCCTAACTTACACTTGAACTTGAGTAATTGGGGTTTCTTGCACTTGTATCGTTCCCAACATGACTCTACTTGATCAATACCACTAATTGCACTTAATGTGTATGAGAAATTCACTGAGGGGGTTAAGAGTTCTTCCAAACTTGAGTCTGGTGCTCCGAAAAGTGCTTTGATGTCCAGTAAGCATGCTCCTTAAACCTTGCTTTCTTCTACACTTTACCTTGATCTAGGAACCCTTGTATGGCTCTTAATGGACCTATAAAATTCCAAAGTTTAGATCAAGCTTTAACCTTAATTTATTTGAAAGACAGTTTTGATTCAAGAATTTTTTAAAGACCCATCTGCCCCTTTGTATTGCCGAAAAATCCTCTAGAGATCCCATTACAATACCAACACTTGAATCTAAGATAGCTTTGGTTGTGTAACCTTGCTAGGTGATTTGAAGATAAGTATTACCTTCTTCACCTTCACTCATGTCTCCTATTTTGTCTAGAGGTATCTCTGGGACTTTTAGCTTAGAGCCTACTTTTGACATATTAGAACCAAGTTCTAGAACTTGAGTCACCACATGTTTCCATAGCTCAAGTTTTACTCTGAGCAGCTCTTCTAAGGTGAGATGACATTGCACCTTAGTGTTCTTCATGAGTTCAATGTTTCTTGGAACCATTGAGTCTTCATTTCTTATCAATATTGGGGGAGCTCTAATCTAAAGAGATTCAAATTCCCATGGGCCTATGAATTGTGGCAACTCTTATAAAGAATTAGATTCAAAATCTAATCTTTCATCTTCTTGTTTCTTTGCTTGGTCTCTATAAATAGATGGAATGTCTTGGGGAAATTGATCATGAAAATAATCAATTTTAGCAATAGTAGGAGAATTACCCTTCTCCTTGGCCCATTTCTCTTATTGTATTTCCACAAGAACTCTTAAGAGTATTGTTGAATTGAAAGAGGTGTTCCAACATTCATAGAATAAGGAACATAAACTTTTGGTGGTGGTGAGCTTTCTTTCAACAACTTGTTGAGCCCGTGGAGGTAAAGAAACTTGCATTTTGTTTACCAACTGCTCTAGTATTTCTAGTAAGCCTTGGAAATACAAACCTAACAAAAATTGGTTGATTGAACAATTGATTGGCCCTAAGCATAGCTTGAGCTAGTTCTACCATTTTTATGCAAATTTTTGTTTGTTCAATCTTCAAATCTGCTCTAGGGTAACTCTTGTCTAGGTTTGTAGCTAATGGCCTTTCATGAAGTTGAGCTTGGTAGGCCTTAAACATCATGTTTAAGCCTTTTAGGGTTGGATCTATGAGAACAAACCTTGGTTGTGGTCTATTCACAATGAGTGGTGGGTTGGGATGAAGTGGAGTGGATGGATTTTTGACATGGGAGGGGTTTTGAGATACAATGTCTTGCTATTTTTATTTTTGTGTCTCTCAAGCTTTCTTCTAGTTCAGATAACTTTCGAGCCCACTTACAATTGGCTTTCTCCTTGGTATCCTTCTAGGTTCTTGTTTTCCTATTACTAGGCTCTCTTGATTCACTTGAATCTGATTGTTTAACTAGTTTAGCCATTTTAAGGCTTGTGCTTTAGTGACTGCTTGTATAGGATCCACATTAATGCTACTTGAACTTGAATCCACCACTAAGCCTACCACATTAATTGATGTAACCTTGGACTCACTAGAGGAGTTCCTTGGAAAATCTCTTGGGATATGTTCTTTGCTCCACTCGAGACAAAAGCCTTGTATTGTGATGGTCTGTCCTTGTCCCAGAGCGGATGTGTGAGGAATGTAGGGAGCTCCAATAAGTACATTTCAAATTTGAGAAGAGACCCCTATAAAAACAATAATTTTGATCACTAAAAACCATTGTAAATATCATTTCACATTTTTTTCAACTCTATTTTGTGCAAGGTAAGGAGTGCTCTAGCTTGAGGATCTAGGTAGAGCTCATGTTTTGGATCTCATAATTTTTAGAGCTCATTTGAGCTCTCGAATAGCATAAGGAACTTAATTTTCTACTAGGCTGGCCATTAAGTCTGAAATTGGCCAAAACTAGTTAAAAAACTATAAAAAGAGCTAGACAACTCATTTTTGAGGCTAGAAAGCTAGAGAAAGATCTTCTTGAAGAGTGTAATCAATTTATTGAGAATCAAACCTTCCATTATCCCTATCTTGTTATCTTGCCTATTGTGCGTGTGCGTGCATGTATGTGCTTGTCACTCACATTTGCTTGCCACAATCGCTCACAATCTTCATATGCTCCTCACATCTCCACAGATTGACAAGTAAAGGAGGTGGTGCTCATGCTTGGGCTACACCAAATTTTGGTGCCATTGTTGGGGAGCATTGCTCGACAATGAGCATTGTGATGGAAAGGTCATAGGTTTGCGATGTTGGAAGGTAAAACATAGTCATTTTTTGTTATTTTTTTAACTTTCTTCTCTAGCTTCCTCATCATCATCATCTTGTCCCATCTCCATTTTCACAATTTGTGTTTTTGTTTTTGACCATATATTCTCTATTTTCACCTCATTTCTCATTCATGGTTGGGGGAGAGAGAGAGAGAGAGAGACTGGGTGTGCATGTCTATGTGATTTTTGTGATCTTTTGCACGTACGAAAAAAATGCTTGAATCAAAATTATCTATCAAATAAATTAAAGTTAAAGCTTGATCTAAACTTGGGACTTTTATAGGTTCTTTAAGAGCCATTCAAGGGTGTCTAGATCAAGGTAAAGTGTGAAACAAAGCAAGGTTTGGGGAGCACACTTACTAGAGATCAGAGCGCTTTTTGAAGCACTAGACTCGAGCTTGGAGAACTCTTGACCCCCTCAATCAATTTCTAGCACAAGCTAAGTGTGATTAGTGGTGTTGATTCATTAGGATCACGTTCAAAATGATACACGTGCAAGAAACCCTAATTACTCAAGTTCAATCATAAGTTAGGATATTTTTGTGACAAACCCCAAAGGAAAAGGACTTAAGTGGATCCATCACGTCTCAAAGTGCGATAAAACTCAAGTATTCCTAACAAAGATATTTGTCAAACAAGATTCCACGGGAGAAATCTATAAAAGAACAAGTAACTGATTTAAGAGAACATTGCAATGCAGTTGTACTTGGGAAAATTGGGACTAGTAGACAAAGCTTATGAATCTTCGATTAGGTAGACACCTAGGCCAGGATAGACAAAGCATCAGATTGTCTAAAGCTAGTTTCAATCATATAGCTAGGTTGTGGGCACAAATTAGTGATTATCCCTATGCACTAAGTTCAAAATCAAGTGATTCAGAAATTTCTTTTACCATGGAGATATGCATAGGTAGCTCAGACACTACCTATTTATAGACACCAAGTCCCTATAAAACTCAATTGGAATATATCAAGACCAACCAATTGAAGAAGAGTTAAGGGTTAGAAAAGAAGCACATGCAGAGGCTGGAGAGCGCATTATGTGAGATAAGTTAAGGCAACATGGCCTAGATGTCAATCCCAATGCCCCAAAAGATCACATGGCTATGTGCACCAAAAAGAGGTACATATTCTAGAATCATAAATAGATGACCATTCATCATGGTTGAGCTAGGGCACGATGCTACAAATAAGACGATTAAAGCTCTGATTGATTTTGGAGCTACCACTAGTGCAATTAGGTACTCATGTTGTAAAGGATTGGGTAGTTAAGCCATTATAAGCTTATTTATTAGGCTAGCTAATGTGGAAACCCCTTGTATCGATGAGATGGATATTCCTATTCTCTTAAAGGATGTCCCTTTGAGAGCAAAGTTGCTAGTTTTCCATGATGAGACATCACAAATCATATGACATTAGGGTAGGATTGGTTGTACAATCATGCAATTGACTTAAACCTGTGACAATGATCACTTTAAGTCTAGGTTAACATGCAATGCCTAATAGCTGAATTTGAAGGTAGGGGCCTTTTGATTCTAGTGCCTTGCACTTTGCATGTACTAGAGAGTCCAATGTGCAATATTCCTCACCTATTGATGAGAAGGTCATGCAAGTTCTAGAACCCCCTTCTCTTCCAAAAGTATCAACATCACAAATGGAACAATCAATCTTGTAGAGCAGAGGAGGACCACTACAACATATGGCAAGAAGGAGGCCACCTCGGTGGTGAAAGCTACTACACAACCTCGCTCCTCATGCACAAGGAAAAAACCTGAACCAAATTTCAAGATGAAACAAATATGAGTGATGAAAGGCAAGCAACCACCAGCTTGGCCCCAACAATTCCCATCCAAGCAAGCCAATCATGCCAAAAGAAGAACCAAGCAACTAGGACAAGCTCAACCACAAGGTATCCAACAAATTTGGGTGCTAAGGAATTAGTTGCAACTCAAAAAGGGCAGTTACACATGTGTTGGAAAACAAAGGATTCAATGTCCATTGGTCAAAGATTGCTCATAGATCACAGCATATGTAGCAGTTCTTATTATCCTTTGTACAACCAAAAGCAGCTAGCACAATTGATAAAAGCGTCACCTCCCAACCTGTCCATGCGAGTTCAATTCCCAGCACAAGAGCGTTCGCATATTTTTGTTTATCATGCTTTTGGGTAAAGCAACAGACGAACAGCGGCGACCATTTTTTCGTGAGTTTTTTGCCATATCACAGATCATTAGTGATCGCTATTCGATGAAGCTTTATTTGCTTGTAAAGTGCTTTATTTTAAGGCATACCAACTACTATAAAATAAGATTCATGGGCTCATTGTATTCATCCATCACCTATTACAACACAAGCTTTGGAAGCTTGGCACCTCTTTTGAGGTAGTGCTTTTAGCACATGGGGCAGCCATGGTGCTTTGTTGAAGCATGTTGAGGAGCGGCTATGGAGTTCTTCTTGAAGAAGAAGAGTGTGCTCACACTCTTGCTCATGGAGAGGACTTGGTCATTAGCAGCTTGGTGGTGAGGATCGACCATCTACATGATGTATTTGAAGATTGTCTTCTACATGAAGATTTCGGGTTACTTCAAAGACATTGGATGGTGGTTAACATAAGATTTGCATCTTATGTTAAGAATTCAGGTACATATTCTCTTTATGCACACAAGTACTACTTGGAGCTTATGGAGGCAGTAACATCCATATCAGGAGGAGTCCTATTTGGCATAGGTACAAGAGAATCAATACATGTATGCTTTATGCATATTTGGATGAGGTGTTCAAGAAGGTATGGTCATATGAGTTTGAGGATTTCTGGCAGTAAACTTGTTAGCATTCTTTGCTACTTTTGTAAGTGTGTGATCATTTCACACACGGATCTAACTTAGGGTCTTCCATAGCCTAAGTTCAGATGAGGGTTTTCTGATTATCAGTTTTAGACTAATCTTTCCTCTTTCTATCACTCATATTCACTCTTCTACAACCTATCAGGTCACACATCTCATGTATATTCAGATTTCTATCCATACATCTGAATATGTTTGTTACATTTGTACATTCACTCATCCATCTATTTTTGCTCACATAGAGTGGTTGAGAGTTTTGCTCCCACATTGTACATTGAACATTGGTATATATGATAGTGTGAGTAAGCAGTGGCTTATGTAACACTTTACACATGTTGTCTAATCTCTCTCTATCTTTGTCTCATCATTTGTATGATTAAATGTGGTATGTTCATTTTTTGTCAATAATGGAAGATTGCTAAATTCTATGTTCTATATGCTGGACCTATGGAACCATGGACCTGTGATATGAGCTATGGGCCTACTAAATTTCCAACATTTAGTATCAGAGCTTTAGGGCTTTGGCATCAGTGCATCCAGGCTCTCAGATTCTCAGGTTCCCAGACTTCCAGGTTTACAACATATGATTTAAGAGCATCTTCTAATATTTGACATTTGACATACACACTTAATCTAGATGAGTAAAGATTTGAGAATTAGACAATTCAGTCACATGTTTATTCATCAGTGTGGAGTATGAACTTGATGATCTCTTAGCAGCCGAATACTTTTGGAAGAGTATGAAAATACTTTACAGAAGTATTGTTTGAAGACCAAGACTTGATGAAGAGAAGGCTACTTCAAATTCAAGGAAGAATAATGGTTTGGAGAAGATGAAGGAATCAGATCAACATCAAATAATAGGTATCAGTTTCTATTATCAGATTATCATTTGCAGGTCATATCTTAGAAGAGTAGTTATGAAGAGATTTGAAGGATTTGAGAAGTGCTTTTATACACTTTCATTCTTTGAAAGTTAAAGCATTAGCTACATCAAAACAGGTATCTAGAGGTTTTTCTAGAGAGTTTTGAAAGGTCTCTTTCATGGCAAGAAAGCTCATCTAAGAAGAAAAATTTGGAGATGGGATGAGTTTTGTGTTCAACCAATTTTCTATTGTAAGTTGGTTGAATATCCAGATACAAAATTCGATCTAGAGAGGTAACTCTAGAAAGGTAATTCATCATTCAGACAAAAGGTTGGTGAATTTAATCATATCAATCATTTGAAGAAGAGTTTTTCAGAGATATGAGGAGATGGTAAAAAATGTTTCTATATTTACTTCCATTTGTATACCATGTTTGTTTAGTCTCTTACTCTTAGCACTAGAGGAAGAGAAAAAGTCCATTTGAAGAATTCAAGAGTGCTTGCTACTTCTAGATGAAGAGAACAAAAGGTATGGAAGAGAAGTATGAAGATGTTGACATCATCAGGTGGAAGAAAGATGCAGAAGAAGAAAGTCCAATATTTCCAAAAGAAAAGTAAGACTTCCTTTTCTCACATATTTTCCATATACTTTTCCTATTTTATCCTCTACATCCAAAGACAAGTCTATGAGAACATCTTGTGTGAAGATAGTCTAAAGAAGAAGCAGTTTCTTGTTTTACATTACACTTGGTCATGATTTAGTAGATTTGACAAAGAATTGCATTGAGAGAAAGAAAAGCAGCATATATATGTTTTGACTCATATATGTATGAGTTATATTTTAGTTGAAGCTTTTAAGTAGGTAGCTTATATGTTCCCTCAAAGAATTCTTGGAGTGTTACTACAGAGCTACTTGGTATATGACAAAGTTGCAGAGAAGTATATTTCTTCTTTATCTAACTCTTGAGGTAAAAGAGTTTTATGTAGCAGATGTTGAAGACTTGGGTTGAGGTTTTGTGTTTGAAAAGGTTACCTCATATTCAATATTTTCATAAAACTTCAAAGAATTCAGATTTTTTGATGTACCAGTCAATTGAAGAATCTAATTTCTATGATTGTCTTGATTTTTGGATACATGCTTGTATTCAAAAAGGTGTTCCAATTCAGATTCTATCACTTGATTGAGAAGTGGAGTTAGCCAAGGAAAGTCAAGAAGATATTTTCACATTTCACCTGGGTAGAATATGAAGATCTGAAGTATCAACTTGCAGCTTTTGGAGTTCTCAAGATGAGAAGTTTGTCCACTTATGTTTCAAGTAGGAGTTGCAGATTCTTGAAGGATTTGGTTAAAGAAAAGTTTTACAACTTTGTGAGAAGCATGGAAACTTAGAGACATTTAGGTAATAAATCAAACATTTAGTTAGAAAGGTTTGATGAGAGCAGATTCTATACAGGTATTTTGTTGGAGAGATATTGGATAGATCTAGTATGATCTTATATGATCTTGGATGATCTTGAAGGTCTTAAAGATCTTGAGTATTTATGAGTCAATTGTCTATCCTTTGTTTGAGAAGATTCTTAGCATTGGAGAAAGTAAGTCAAAGATTCAGGTTCTATCAGATTTGTATTGCACAGAGATAGAAGAAGATACTTGTTATAATGTAGAAGGTTATGAATCCTAAAATGCTATGTCACACCTAATTACCCCAAGAAAGGGAAAGAAGACGAGACCTGTGGTGAAAATTACTGCGAGAATAAAAGAGAAGGATCCATTATCCCCGAAGTCGATGGGGAATGGCCTAAAGACTTGTGGGCAAGAGTCCAGGAAGATAGATGGAAGAGAATGGAAGGAATTGAACCTCCCTTTGAGGAGTTAGAAGTAGAAGGTGAATTTGAAGCATCAATACCTGAATTAAACTTAAAAGGATTATTACAACTTGACGAGAGCAAAAATGATGAAGACAGTGTGAAGGCTTTGCTGAATTACACGGGAGAATACGAATATAACTCTGAATTATATTGCATTCCCTCAGTGAGAAGAAAAGAGCAGAACCCATCGATTCAAACCTTATACATTGTGCAATAGCTTTTGTTGAAAGAACTCTTGAAGGTAAAACCACAATTGAAGGAGAAACTCAGTAGTCAATTAGAGACAAAGTCAGACAAAAATGAGATGTCGGATGAAGTTACCATAGTTAAAATCCCAGTCGACAAGGTTGGAGATTTCACTGAGGGAGATGAAGGAAACACATGCCTCCCCATCACTTACAAAGGTTACACCACTAAAGCCATCTTAGATTTGGGAGCAGGAGTAGGAATTGCTACCAAATAAATCTGGGAAAAATGGGGAAAACCAGCTTTAAGACCAACCAGGATGAAGATTCAAATGGCAAACAGACACACTGAACGACCCCTAGGATTATTGGAAAAAGTAACTTTTACTACCTGCGGAGTTGAATTCGAGCACACCTTAGCAATCTGTCAATTTCAAAAGGCTAGTAATTATGAAATGATACTTGGAAGGCCTTTCATGAGGCAACTTAAGGTAGTGCAAGACTAGGGAAAAGACATTGTATACTTGCAGCATGAAGGAACCACGACCATAATAAATATCCATACATACACGTATCAAGTCGTTCCCCCCCTACAATGGAATCTGATTCATAAGGAGGAAGATGATCAATCAATTCACAGTATAGGTTCAAGTAACCAAACATGGATGAATGAAGACACTCATCTATGGATATGCTAGGCAGCTAAAAGAGAAGAACAAAGGAAGAGAGGATGGCAGCAAAGGCAGGGAGTTGCTAGATCCGTACAAGATCTAGCTTACATGCCCCAAATATTCCTAGATGAAGAATTCGAACCTCATGGTTGGATGGAGATTCTAGCTACTCTTGATGTATGCGTAAATGAAGAAGAAATAACCATGAATGAATGCATTGATGAGGAAGAATATGATGTAAGTTTATACGTGGTTGTTCTTCAAGAGGCCGAAGAAAGAGAAGTAATCGAAAAAGAATGGAAGGAAGACTATGAGTGTATCAAAATGGAACACGAACAAATTTAGACAGAAGGTGAAAATCAAAGAGCAAGTTTCATAACAAATGAGATGAATCAAGGACTGACACAAGGAGAAGAACTTGAACCAGACAAAGAAAATGGAGAAGAAGTAAACATACCTCAAGGCCAATTCGAAGTACCGTCGCACTTCAAGAAATATGAGGTAGAAGAGAGGAAGATTGCTATACAAATGCCAAAACGGGAGGCACAACTAGGAATAGCATATGACAATAAAGAACAGACCAAGAAAATAATAGTAGCTTTGGAAGAAGGAGAAGAGAGATGCACTTTTATAGGACACGATGTCTCAATGGAGGAAGAACAAGAGTTAATACGACTCATAAGAGAATATAGGGACATCTTTGCTTGGACATATAAGGATTTAAAAGGGGTACACCCCTCTATTTGTGCCCATAGAATCCCTATGACTTCAGAAGCCAAACCTTCCGAACAAAGACCATACACTTATAATGATGTTTACTCCACAAAAATTAAGGAAGAGATTGATAATTTGTTGGATGCGGGCTTCATTTACGAGATCGGAGATCGAACACACGGAATGGGTATCACCTTTAGTGGTCGTGCCGAAAAAGAATGGCAAGTTAAGGGTATGCATTAATTTGAAAAAAGTAAATGCCGCCACCATACGAGATAGTTACCCACTACCTATCACAGATCATCTTCTGGAAAGGGTTGCAAGAAAGGAAGTCTATAGTTTTTTGGACGGCTTTTCAGGGTATAATCAGGTAGCAATTGCTCCTGAAGACCAACATAAGACAACCTTTGCAACCGAATGGGGAGTGTATGCATTTCGGGTTATGCCTTTTGGTCTAACTAATGCCCCAGCCACTTTCCAAAGGGTGATGTGCCATGTGTTCAAGGAATTCTTAAGGAAGAGCATGGAGGTATATGTGGACAACTTGTGTACCTATTCAGCTATACGATCGGAGCATAACTCAGAACTAAGAAAGATCTTTGCCAAATGTCGACAATATAGAGTTTGCCTTAATCCAAAAAAGTGCATCTTCATGGTTCGACAATGGAAGATATTAGGGCACATTGTCTCTAAAAATGGAATTTCCACGGATGAAGACAAAATCAAAGTGATTCTGGATTTGCCGAGACCAAAGACTGCTAAAGAAGTGCAAGCATTTATGGGACATTGTGGATACTACCGTAGATTTATCCACATGTATGCCATAATTGCTAGGCCCCTTTATGCATTATTATCTCAGTTTATTTGGACAGAAGAATGTGAAAAGGCTTTCAATGAATTGAATGTTGGTGTAAATTGCAAGCCTACACATTTGGCTCAAAGGATGCATTAAACTCTAGACATACATGAAGAAGCATAGGAACATATGCTAGTGGTTAATTACCACTTTACTGTAAGAAAAAGAAAATAAATGAATAATGATTTGAGTGGTGGGCTAGTGGTGTAACTCTAATGCCATGTAGAGGTTACCACAACACACATATAAGATCAAGGTTAGATAGAAAGAGAGATATCACTACTCATGGGAATAACACAAGAGATTTGGTTATAATGAAAAGTGGACTCAAGATGATATAGAAGATGAACTCAACTCAATTCAACTAAAACTCATAACTCTAATACAATGGAACTCAAACACTAAACAATATATAGATGGTTCTATCCACCCATGCACTCCCTATATGGAGCTTAGATGGTGATCTAGATAGAAGCTAGGTGAAGGGCTATAGGCCAACACAATGGGTACTAAGATGGATACCCTAATGGTTCCAACCACACAAACTGATGATCCTACATGGGATGGGGACCATCCTTATAAGGTCCTCCAAGCCTAAGTCGGCCTACCCATGTTCTAGGGTCGTGGTAGCTTGATCCATGCCCAAAATAATCTCCACCATTGATCTATGGGGTAAATCCAATGGTACAAAGGTAGGATCAACAACCATTTGTTTGTAACCCTTGATCTTGCTTAATCCACACTTAGGATCAAGTCTAGATCCAATGGCCCACATCAATTAGACCCTTCCCCAAGTTAAGAAAGCTACTTTTGTTTCTAGCCCTTGATTTAGGTTGATCCTCACATCGGATCAATCCCAAATCCAATGGCTTAGAAGTAACCTTCCTAACTATCCATCTACGGTCTACACTAGAACTCATCTGACCTCAAAGTCAGGAACCTACCAATGTCCAACACTCTCACATGGCTTCTCCTCATAATGGGGGCCTTACAAAATAGAGTGTTATGGAAAAATGGTGGTGTTACATAAGGGTGAGGAATTGAGCATATCTAACACCCCCCCTCAATGTCCACCCAAAGGTGAACTACCTTCTTGGCCCAATGCCAAGTCTTCCATGAGGGTGGAGCATTGACCATGTCTAACACCCCCCCTCAATGTCCACCCAAAGGTGAACTACCTTCTTGGCCCAATGCCAAATCTTCGAAGATGTATCTGAAGTAGATCCTTTGTAAGCACCTTGGTGAGGGTACCTGTTGCATTCTTCATGGTTGCATAGTAGACTGTTTCCACCTTCCTTCTCAAGTGTACTTGCTTGCCAACTCTTGAATGTCCTTCATGAGTTCTATTCCCAAGCCTTCTCAAAAGTCTTACTAGAAAACTGATATCTTGTATGGTACTCCATAAGTAGATAAGACTACCAAAGACCTTCATGTAGCTCCCAATGTCTATCTGCTCATACAATGATCCTAGGGCTTGTTTCATCACATATGATGCCTTCTTCAGCTTACATAGTATGTCCTTTGAATGTGGAACCTCAAACCTTGGTGGCTGCAACACATGTACCTCCTCTTTGAGGTCAACATTCAAATGTTCTGATCTGACATGTAACGTGAAAACTTCCCACTTCATATGAGCTATTAACATTAGTATGCTGCAAATAGTGATCATTAGAGCAAAAGAGTCTTGAAAACCAAAACCCTTCACCAGTGAAAGTCCTTGTGCTATCAATGTGTGGTGATAGCATTCCAAGATCCCTTGTATCATGTACTTCACCTGCCAGACCCACTTGGTGCTAGTGACCTCCCATGCTTCATTGTTCATTAAGCTATCATAGTTGGCTTGCACAACCTCCTTCCATGCCGGATCTACAAGTGCTTCATCTTCAATTAATGGCTTCATTACTTGCTTCCTAATCACAACCATCATGGCTATATTGACTATGTGAGTAGAAGCCCACTTGTGCTCCTCTATTCTCTGTGATCTACTTGGTCCTTCTACCTTCTCTTTGATAGTTGTTGGCATAGGATTACTCTGACCATAGAGCTTTTTCACCCATTGTAGTGACAACCAATTTGTTTGGGTGATTTTAGGTTGGTAGACTCTCTTCTCACCATCTGATGATGATGCTTCCTCCCGTTCATAGGTAGGGATGACTCTTGGGCTAGGTACATAGTGAATTACTCCTTCGCTTGATGATAAAATGGAAGATCTTTTCTTGTCCTCCACTGCATGTGGCTGCTCCATAGACACCACATCACGACTCCCTTGTATCTTCTTTGCCTCATGGTCATATAATATGAAAGCCCTTTGCTTTTCATTATGACCTAGGAAGATGCATTTCTTGCTTTTTGGTTCCAACTTGTTCTTTCTTTGACCTGGGACAAGAGCATAACATACACTCTCAAAAATTCTAAAGTGTGATACTGATGGATTCTTACCAATGTAAACTTCATGATGACTCTTTGTGATTTGATAAGGAAAGCCCATGCCTTCTCTCATACACATTGTTATCTCAACAATGGTGTGACTCTTGTATTCCATAATGCCATCATATTGTAATGTGTGAGGTGTCACTGATTGACACTTTATCCCTTTGCACTTGCAAAAGCCTTCCAACTCCTCTGAGTTGAGCTCACCACCACCTCCTATTCCAAGCTTCTTCACACTTTTCCCTGGTTCATTTTCAACAAGTTCTGGTTGTCGTTTAATCTTACCAAAAGCTTGAGCCTTATCACGAAGAAAGTACATCCACATCTTCCTGCTATAGTCGTCAACGATCACAATGTAGGAAGATCCTCCCAAGGCCTGTATAGACATCTTACCACACAAGTTAGCATATACCAACACTAGAGGAGCCTTTGACCTACTCTTGCTTTCTTGTGGGAATGTCTCTCTGTGCAGCTTGCCCATCATACAAGCTCTATAAGGTTCCTTCATTCCATTCACTGTAGGTAAGTGATGAAGAACAATACCTTGCTTTTGCATCTCCTTCCATATTGTTCCTGTCACCATGATGGGTTCTTGCTGAGGCTGTATCGAACTAGATTGACCTATATCATTGGTCATTTGATGAGATGCACCATTGTCTAGTACCCATGAATCCACAATTGATTCTTCTTGTGTTGAGGAGCATACCACCTTTGCTTTGGCTCCATGTATTGTCTCCTCCTTCACTTCATCTATCCTCTTGACATGACAATGTGCAATTGTATGTCCCTTTCTTTTGCAATGGAAGCATTGTCCTTGAAACTTCTTCTTACTACTCCTCCTCCTCTTCTTTTCACTTTCACCTTTGGTTGAGGAACCACCTTTTTTTGATGCATTGTTGGAGAATGTAGCATCTCCATTGTTGCTTCTTCGTTGGGTTTTGAGCTCCAAATCCTCTTCCCTTGGTAGTGAATAGAACTCTTCAAATATCGAAGTTTGAGGTGTCACCTGAGTGTTGAGAGTAGTTACCCTTCCATCATAGTTTGGTGGAGAATCTTGGAGATGCCTTTGAGCTAGGTCCATGCCAGTCTTCTCTATCCCTTCACAAGCCATTCCATCACATGGCTTCTTGATCTGAGTAATGGATGCATTCCCCTTCTCTCCTTCTGCAAACATCTTTGCTTCCAATTGATTTTCTAAATTTTGAATGCATGTTTGGTTTCTTACCTCATAGTGACTCCTCAACATACTCCATGTGTCACTTGCCTTGGATGTATGTTGAATAAGAGGTAGAATAGACTCCACACAATTGTTCACTATATAATATAGTGCATTTGCATTCCTTATCTTCCAAGCTTGTAGAAGCTTTGCATTTGGGAGAATCACCTTACTCGGATCCAATGGGTCAAAGGTAGGTTGTGGCTCTTGCTCAATTCCCATCACCATCTCCAAAAGATCATAAGAATCAAGGATAACTGTAATCTTGAACTTCCAAAGAAAATAATTTTTACCATCTAACTTGCCTTCACTAAAGGTCGGTGGATGAACCCATAGTGTTTGTATTTCCAAATCCATTGCACCAACTCCACTTCCACTTCTAGATAATAACACCTCCATAGTGTTGAAGCCTTTGTGTCCCATGAACTTGAAGCCTTGAAGCCTTTGCCTCCCAAGAACTCTAGTATTGAAGCCTTTGCCTCCCACAAGCTATGGCATTGAGGCCTTTGCCTCCCAAGAACTCCAATGTTGAAGCCTTTACCTATCACAAACTTTCGAGTTGAAGCATTTACCTCTCACAAGCTTGATTATTGAAGCATTCCTTCCACAAATGCTAGAGTTGATTCCTTGGCCTCCATGATCTCTGCAATCTTCTATACCTTCCTGAGCTCTGATACCATGAAAGAAAAAAGAAAATAAATGAATAATGATTTGAGTGGTGGGCTAGTGGTGTAACTCTAATGCCATGTAGAGGTTACCACAACACACATATAAGATCAAGGTTAGATAGAAAGAGAGATATCACTACTCATGGGAATAACACAAGAGATTTGGTTATAATGAAAAGTGGACTCAAGATGATATAGAAGATGAACTCAACTCAATTCAACTAAAACTCATAACTCTAATACAATGGAACTCAAACACTAAACAATATATAGATGGTTCTATCCACCCATGCACTCCCTATATGGAGCTTAGATGGTGATCTAGATAGAAGCTAGGTGAAGGGCTATAGGCCAACACAATGGGTACTAAGATGGATACCCTAATGGTTCCAACCACACAAACTGATGATCCTACATGGGATGGGGACCATCCTTATAAGGTCCTCCAAGCCTAAGTCGGCCTACCCATGTTCTAGGGTCGTGGTAGCTTGATCCATGCCCAAAATAATCTCCACCATTGATCTATGGGGTAAATCCAATGGTACAAAGGTAGGATCAACAACCATTTGTTTGTAACCCTTGATCTTGCTTAATCCACACTTAGGATCAAGTTTAGATCCAATGGCCCACATCAATTAGACCCTTCCCCAAGTTAAGAAAGCTACTTTTGTTTCTAGCCCTTGATTTAGGTTGATCCTCACATCGGATCAATCCCAAATCCAATGGCTTAGAAGTAACCTTCCTAACTATCCATCTACGGTCTACACTAGACCTCATCTGACCTCAAAGTCAGGAACCTACCAATGTCCAACACTCTCACATGGCTTCTCCTCATAATGGGGGCCTTACAAAATAGAGTGTTATGGAAAAATGGTGGTGTTACATAAGGGTGAGGCATTGAGCATATCTAACATTTACCTCATTGTAAAAGTCAAATTGACTTAGAATCTTTTGTAATCACCTACCAAAGTGAGTCGTGGCAAAGTAGTTCATTTGATTGAAGGAATATCTCCAAGCATTTAGGAGCTTGATCATAGGGAGCCAAAATTTGAATTTGAATTCAAATCTTTGCTCATTACATATAAAAGTGAACATGAAAAGTCGCGGGTAAGAGAGATCATTCCCGAGTCTCATTCTACTGATTTTGAGTGTGTGTGTGTGTGAGGACTATACTATAGCCTACACCTCTCTACACCATTAGGCAATGTTACTTATGCCAATGGGATTGTATACAAGTGTTCATTAATAGATACATTTACAACATTCATATCCGAGTTCTCTGTTAGTCTACTCAAAAGTCTGTCAACTTGTCAAGGGCATATCTTGGTCAATTCTTCACCAAATCAAGTGATTCAAAGCTTGTTGGATTCAGCTCAAAGTCATCTACATGCTATCAAAGTTTGAAGTGCTTCTATTCAGCCATTTCAGAGAAATCTGCGTCGAGGTGAACTCTAGTTCTTTTCTGCTACAGTCCTAAAAAGTCGGGGGTATAGCTAAACTTGCTAAATTGATTTCTCCTAGCATAATTTATCTTTTTACATCATTCCACTTGCAAATGGTAGCTTACTAAGCTAATTAAATACCCCTAGAAGGAATTTTATCAATTTCTACTGTGCTAGTCACACTGAGCAAAACATTCAGTAGGTGTCAAGACATAAATAGAAGGTTTTCTTGAGTTTGTGAACTTCAAAGTTATCTATTTTGGTTCAATCATTACACACATCACTTCCAAAGTACATAGGCCATTTTTTGGTGTTATTGGAAGACTAGGAAGGTCTACTTATCAAGTCTGAATCAAAAGAGGGCTGGTACAAAGCAGGTTTAGCAGTACCTACTCAGTCTCTTGGAGCATCCATCCATCTTTCCAACAGTGGTATCAGAGCAATAGAGGTAAAATGGGAGATGGTTTTCCTTCATTTATTGATAAATTGGACAGGAACAACTATCAAGCTTGGTCTCTAAGGATGAAGACCTACTTACAAGGAAGGAGTCTCTATGGATACATCTCAGGAGATGAGGAATTGCCCTCATTCAAAGCAAGAGGATTGCCAACCAAGGAAGAACAAGAAAAACTCAACACATGGTGTGCTAAGGATGCATTGGCAAGGTCATATTTACTCAACTCTATCTCTAACTTTCTTTTGCCACATATCAGAAATTGTAAGACATCCCAAGAAACTTGGGAAACCTTGTCATCATACTTTTCCTCCAATACAAGGGCTAGGAAAAATTAGTTGTGGATTGAATTCACAACACTAAGGAAGCAACCTAAGCAAGTTGTTTCAGAATTTGTGACCAAGATCAAAGATGTTGCAGATCATTTAGCAAGCATAGGAGAAGAAATTGAAGAAGAACAAATTGTAAGGCAAGTGATCAATGGAATCAAGGCTGATGACAAATGGGAAAGCTTCACCACTGCAATGGATCTCTACATGGACATGCACACTCCAAATCTTACAACTCTCATGGGACAACTATTTACACATGAAGCAAAGCTCACCAAAAATGGAGATACATCCAAAGGTAATAACTCTTCTGCCTTATACACTGATAAGAAGTCTAAGGATAAAGGCAAGAGCAAGAAGATGGAAGATTAAGGCTCTACCTCCCAAGCCAACTATGCAGGGAGAGGTAGATCTTCAAGAGGAAGGGGCAGAGGAGGTAAGCAAGGTAGGGGGCAACCCTATAACTCATCACCATGCAACATTTGTGGTTTATCAAATCATACTACAGATGAGTGTTTCAGGAATTACAAAAATCAGAGAGGAAGAGGCTACCAAAGAGGTGGATACTCACAGTCAAGAGGAAGGGTTCAACCATCACCAAGGCCACAACATCAATTACAACATCAATTACAACAACAATTACAATGGCAACTACCAAGGAGGATTCAAAACCAGAAAGGACTACAACAACTACACAGAGGAGCAGGATGACTCTCTTCTGATCATGAACATGACTTCAAAGTCAGGAACAAATGATGACCACCTATTCTACATTGACTCAGGGTGCTCAAATCATGTGGCTGGCAATGTGGCACTACTCTCTGATCTTGAGGAACCCAAAGGTAAACATCAAGTCCAAACAGGTGACGATACAAAGCATTCAGTAGTTAAAGTTGGAAATGTTAAGACTTGTGATGGTAATCAGAATTTGTTGAGCAGGGTACTCTATGTACCAACCATTACCAAAAATTTAATGAGTGTTGGTCAGATTGTGGAGAAAGGTTTGTAGGTCAGATTCAATCAATATGGAGCATATGTGGAGGACCCAAGACATGGGTTCAAGAGGATTGCTAAAGGAGAAAAATCAAGTAGACTTTTCACTTTTGAGTTGGAAGATACAAAGAATATTGCACTGTACAGTTATAAAGATCAAACACTTTCAGAGCTTGAGATTTGGCACAAAAGGTTAAGGCACATAGGAGAAAGAACCTTGAAACAAATGTGCAGGGACCAATGTGTGCTTGGGATACCTAATGTATCCAAACAACATATGATTTACAAGTGTGGTGCTTGTCAATTTGGTAAGTCTCACAGGTTACCATTCTCCAAGAAAGGATATATGCATGAAGACTATCTAGAGCTTGTACACATAGATGTTTGGGGACCTAGCAAAGAGCCCTCAGTCTCAGGTTCAAGGTACTATGTGTCTTTCATTCATGATTATAGCAGATGGACTGTATTATACTTCATGAAGCACAAGGATGAGGTATTTAATTGTTTTAAGAAATATCTTGCATTAGTTGAAAACCAGACAGGAAGGAATTTGAAGAGGCTAAGGTCAGATGGAGGAGGTGAGTACTTCTCCAATGAATTTGAAGACTTCTTGCAGGACAAAGGCATCAAAAGAGAGATAACCACAAGGTATTCTCCTGAACAGAATGGGGTAGCTGAGAGAAGAAATAGGTTAATTGTTGAGACAGCTGGATCTATGCTTAATGAGAAGAAGTTACCTAACTACCTATGGGCAGAGAGTGTTTCTACTGCCACTTACCTCATAAACAGGTTACCATCTAAGTCACTTGATGGTATGACACCCTATGAAGCATGGCATGGTAAGAGACCATCATTAGATCACTGCAAAATATTTGGATGTGTAGCATATGTGCACATTCCTTCACAGATAAGAGGTAAGCTAGACCCAAAAGCTGAAAAATGCATTTTTATTGGGTATGATTTAAATCAAAAAGGTTACAGGTTTTATAATCCTATTAATAAGGGATTTATGGTAAGCAGAGATGTGATCTTTGATGAAAATGATTCTTGGTATGAGAATGAATGCAGGAAGGTTAAACTACCCTATGACATGGAAGAGGAATTTCCAAAACTTGTAAAGGAGGAACCTACTCAGAATGAAGACTCAAGTTCAGATGATGAAGACACTATCAACCTTGAAGAATTCAAGGCATGGAAGTCCAAGGGCAAAATGAAGATGAAGAAGCTTGAAGACATACCTGAATCTTCAACTCAATCAATCAGAAGATCTCAAAGAGAAAGCAAGAAACCTATCAGATATGGGTATGATACATCTCTTGTTACTAAACATTCAGTTTGTCTTGCCAAAGATTTGTCAAATGAAGAACCAGGTTCATATGAGGAAGCAATAACCAAATCAAAATGGAAAGAAGCTATGGATGAGGAGATTGAAGCACTCAAGGAGAGTGACAC
Source organism: Ceratopteris richardii (assembly GCA_020310875.1). Taxonomy (NCBI): domain Eukaryota; kingdom Viridiplantae; phylum Streptophyta; class Polypodiopsida; order Polypodiales; family Pteridaceae; genus Ceratopteris; species Ceratopteris richardii. The sequence continues at coordinate 184,518,624 of CM035419.1, forward strand.
ATTGGAGTTAGTACCCAAGAAGGATTCTATGAAGGTAGTAGGATCCAGATGGATCTATAAGTTGAAAAGAAATTCTGATGGAACAATTAATAGGTACAAAGCCAGATTGGTAGCCAAGGGTTTTGCACAAACCCAAGGCATTGACTATGAAGAGACATTTTCTCCTGTGGCCAAGATGCCAACAATCAGAGTGTTGGTAAGTGTGGCTGCATCAAGGAATTGGAACATGTACCAATTGGATGTCAAGAATGCTTTCTTGAATGGATGGATTTCAGAAGAAGTTTATATGTCACAACCTCCTGGCTATGAGGACCCTAAGAAGGTAACTTATGTTTGCAAATTAAAAAAGGCTTCATATGGATTGAAGCAGGCACCTAGGGCATGGAATTACAGGTTAACTACATACCTCCAAGACCAAGGATTTGTCATGAGCAAGGTTGACACTTCTCTGTTCATTAAGAGAAGTAATTTAGAGGTAATATATCTCTATGTTTATGTTGATGACATCATCATTACAAGTAATGATGTCAATGGAATCAGGTATATCAAAAGCTAGATGATGAAGGAATTCAAGATCAATGATCTTGGTTTATTGAAGTATTTTCTAGGGCTTGAATTAGTTTACACTAATTCAGGGATATACATTACTCAGAAAAAGTATGTACAAGATATGTTGAAGAAGTTTCACTTGCAGGATGCTAAAGTAGCAAGCACTCCAATGGAGGTAAACCTAAAGCTAAGTGCCCATGAAGGTGATGAAGTCAAAGACATTACAGGTTATCAAAGTATGGTGGGTAGCTTGAACTATGCTACTCTTACAAGAATTGATATTGCATATGGAGTAAGTGTGCTAAGTCAATTTATGCACAAGCCAAGGATACCTCACTTAGAGGCTACCAAGAGAATCTTGAAGTATCTCAAGGGTACACAGAACCATGGTTTGTATTTCCCTTACACTTCAGATATTGATATCAAAATTTATTCAGATGCAGATTGGGCAAGATGCAAGGATGATAGGAGGAGCACTTCTGGATATATTTCTTTTGCAGGTGACAAACCAATTTCATGCTCTTCAAAGAAGCAACCTACTGTTGCTTTGTATTCCACAGAGGCAAAGTATAGAGGACTGGCTAATGCCACACAAGAAGCAATTTGGATTAAGCTTTTGTATACAGAATTGGGTTTGTATACTAGGTCACCAATTATCTTTGGGGATAATACAAGTTCTCTTCACCTTGTAGCTAATCCTATCTATCATGCTAGGACCAAACACATAGAGGTCCATTACCATTATGTTCAAATCCATGATTGGATTGCAGGATATACTTGAAGATTGAAGATGAAGAATTAATCCAAAATGTTTGGCTTGAGGGGGAGCTGTTGGTGTAAATTGCAAGCCTACACATTTGGCTCAAAGGATGCATTAAAGTCTACACATACATGAAGAAGCATAGGAACATATGCTAGTGGTTAATTACCACTTTACCTCATTGTAAAAGTCAAATTGACTTAGCATCTTTTTTAATCACCTACCAAAGTGAGTCGTGGAAAAGTAGTTCATTTGATTGAAGGAATATCTCCAAGCATTTAGGAGCTTGATCATAGGGAGCCAAAATTTGAATTTGAATTCAAATCTTTGCTCATTACATATAAAAGTGAACATGAAAAGTCGCGGGTAAGAGAGATCATTCCCGAGTCTCATTCTACTGATTTTGAGTGTGTGTGAGGACTATACTATAGCCTACACCTCTCTGCACCATTAGGCAATGTTACTCATGCCAATGGGATTGTATACAAGTGTTCATTAATAGATACATTTACAACATTCATCTCTGAGTTCTCTGTTAGTCTACTCAAAAGTCTGTCAACTTGTCAAGGGCATATCTCGGTCAATTCTTTACCAAATCAAGTGATTCAAAGCTTCTTGGATTCAGCTCAAAGTCATCTACATGCTGTCAAAGTTTGAAGTGCTTCTATTCAGCCATTTCAGAGAAATCTGCGTCGAGGTGAACTCTAGTCATTTTCTGCTACAGTCCTAAAAAGTCGGGGGTATAGCTAAACGTGCTAAATTGATTTCTCTTAGCATAGTTTATCTTTTTACATCATTCCACTTGCAAATGGTAGCTTACTAAGCTAATTAAATACCCCTAGAAGGAATTTTATCAATTTCTACTGTGTTGGTCACACTGAGCAAAACATTCAGCAGGTGTCAAGACATAAATAGAAGGTTTTCTTAAGTTTGTGAACTTCAAAGTTATCTGTTTTGGTTCAATCATTACACACATCACTTCCAAAGTACATAGGCAATTTTTTGGTGTTATTGGAAGGCTAGGAAGGTCTTCTTTTCAAGTCTGAATCAAAAGAGGCCTGGTACAAAGCAGGTTTAGCAGTACCTACTCAGTCTCTTGGAGCATCCATCCATCTTTCCAACATTGAAGAGTCGCTTGAGTTCAGCACCAATCCTTAGAGTGCCTGATTGGAATAAACCATTTCATATTCATGTAGATGCATCCAAGTTTGCCATTGTATGCATCTTAGCGCAACCAACAGATACAGGAAAGTTATACCACCCTATAGCCTATGTCAGTAGACAATTAAATCAAGCAGAGCGTAATTACACCACTACGGAGCGAGAAGGTTTAGGGATGGTGTATGCAATAACGAAGTTTCGACACTACCTATTGGCAAACAAATTCAATTTCTTCATCGATCATTAAGCACTATTGTACTTAGTCAATAAGCCTTTTAATACAGGACGACTAGTACGATGGTTTCTATTGCTGATGGAATTTGATTTTGAAGTAGTAGTCAAGAAGGGGAATACGCACATCCGAGCGGATCACCTATCGAGAATGACACATGGAGAGCCCCCCACAAGAGTACCAGATGATCTACAAGATACTTATCTTTTCAATCTCGAGGTATGTCCCCAATGGGCAGAAAAATTGATCCCTATCCTCACATATGGACCTAAACATGGGATCACTACAAACAAAAGTCAGGAGTTATGGAAGACTAAAAATCTCCACATCATTGCTGGAAGCTTATACCACCAAGATCCAAGTGGGTTACTCTTGAGATGCATGGAGGAAGAGGAACAAGATATGTGGCTTCAAAAAGCACATGTAAATCAATGGAAAACTCATCTTAATGCGAATGGAACATGGCAGACACTGAAGAGATTAGGCATATACTGGCCAACCATGCAGAGGGAAACACATAACTATGTATCTGAAGTATTTCATTGGCGATGCACCATAGTGCGCTCTCCTTCTCGAGAGCTCCACGACGATATGCTCGGAGTAGAAAACCGAGCTCCCTAAAGGCCGCACGTAGTACTCTGCACAAAGGCTGTAGAATATGTAGAAAACACAGTACAACACAGTACATAGGGAGCACGAAGACAGACTTCTTAGGTCTTACAAATGCGGTCGAACTTACAGTCTGTGACTAACTAGGCCACTATATGTTTTATTAAAGAACATATACAAAGAAGTTTCCGGTGGTCATTTGGCCTTTCACATGGACACTAACGGTAACAATCTCCCACTAAAGGCCAATATGGCCAGAGTAACTATGGGAGAAAAATAAAGAATGATAAGGAATACTTGAGTGTAAGTATACAAACTACACCTCCCACCTGATGGGCATGTTACAGAGTATACAAGTGACTGCGTAAGATCAAGAATCAAGTAGCCCCCATCAAGTGACAACAGTGTCAAAAGTTATCCTGTGGTAGAGCTTTAGTCAAAGCATCTGCAGCATTATCTCGAGTGTGAAACTTCTCAAGAATAATGCTCTCAGTGGCTAAGCAATATCTAATGAAGTGATACCTCACCTCAATGTGCTTGGTCTTTGCATGATAGACCGGATTCTTAGCCAAAGCAATGGCACTCTGACTATCACTGAGCAAGTGAGGTACATGCTGAGGTAAACCCATATCACAAGCAAGACGAGAAAGCCACAATGCTTCCTTACATGCCTCAATTGTTGCAACATACTCTGCTTCTGTGGTGGAAACAGCTGTACATTCTTGAAGATAAAATCTCCAAGAGATAGCACCTCCAGCAAAATGAAAAATGTACCCTGATGTAGACTTACGATTGTCTACACAACTAGCATAGTCAGAATCTGTGTAACCAATAATGGATGCTTTCCCTCTACCTAAGCATAGACACTTGTCCTTAGTGCCACTCAGATATCTCAAAATCATCTTGACTGCTTCCCAATGTTTCTTGCCAGAATTAGACATATATCTGCTCACAACTCCCACTGCAAATGCAATGTCTGGTCTCGTAGCTACCATAGCATACATGAGACTACCAACAGCAGACTGATAGGGAATTTTGGTCATGAATTCCTTTTCCTTATTTGATTTGGGGCAGTCATCCTTGCTCAATTTCACATATGTGGGTAAAGGTGTACTCAATGCCTTTCCACCCTGCATATTGAACCGGTGAAGTACTTTGGATATGTACTCACTTTGAGACAAGTATATACATCTTTTACTCCTATCACAAGTAATGTGCATGCCAAGAATATGACTGTATAGTTGACTTACCAGAAATTTGGAAAAATTTTGCCAGAGTATCCTCTGCAAAATTTGCATATGACCAGTGTCAAAGTATCATAAAACTGCAAGTACTGACATGTCTACCTGCATAGTGAATCACTGACTCCACTACGTATAATCAGTTACCCAATAAAAGCCAACTAGGCTTATCGAGCACCTATGAACAACTATCATACATCTCCTATGGCGAGGCTGGGTAAGTCTTCCACCTGCATCACCGAAGAGACCCCAACATCTGGGTGTCTCCCAATTAAGAAAACCTCAACACGACCCTCTTTATCAAACGTAAAAGGCTTTATGCAAAGAACGTAACCGCTATATCACATGGACGTACATAAGCGGTATCCACAGAAGCATACATGGTGTGTATGTGCTCAATATATGCAGTAAAATGACACTGAAAGGTTGAATACACAGCCCAAAAAACTAGTCAATAACACCTGCAAGTGTCTGTCAACTCTGATGTTTTAGGCTTAAAAAACCTGCATAAATTTGCAGTGGCTCCTCCCACCAAAACTGAAAACCTCTCGAGAAACCTATAGTTTTACGAGTGTGGCTGAAAATATAGCCCCAAAGGTTGATATTTATTGTCTGAGAAGTACAAAGAACACTCTTCTTGATGTTCTTGGACCTATGTGAAGAGAACTATGTGCGAAAGTACTCCAAAATGGCTCCAAAAGACATCCCAAAAATGCTTCAGAAATAGGCTTTGAAAGCAAAGAATGAAGCTTTCAGGGACCAAAACTTGTTCAAGATAATGCCAACCTTAGTCTTTTCCCTTCTTCAGACACCAAAAGAGTGTAGCTTAGTGGCAAGAGATTGCCACGGTTAAGCGAGCTCTGGGGGGAACAACACTGGGATGGGTGACCTCTCAGGATGTACCAGGAACCTCTATATTCCTTGATCGTTGAGGTCCTCCCTCGCGTGCAGCGAACGGCACCAACAGTGACTTCGGTGACTCGGATGGCAAGGTATGCCAAGGTCTATGCCTTGGTCGCCGCCTTAGTCGTAAGCCTTGGGGGGAGGAGGTGCTCGCTTCGCTTGCACAAAAGGAACAAAGCTTTTGCCTCGAACAGCTCTGATACCAGTGAAGTATTTCATTGGCGATGCACCACAGTGCGCTCTCCTTCTCGAGAGCTCCACGATGATATGCTCGGAGTAGAAAACCGAGCTCCCTAAAGGCTGCAAGCAGTACTCTACACAGAGGCTGCAGAATACGCAAAAAACACAGTACACAAGGAGCACGAAGACAGACTTATTAGGGCTTACAAATGCAGTCCAACTTACAGTCTGTGACTGACCAGGCCACTATATGTTTTATTAAAGAACATATACAAAGAAGTGTCCTGTGGCCATTTGGCCTTTCACATGGACACTAATGGTAACAGTATCTACCTACCCAACTTGTCAAGAAGGAAGGCCAGAAGAGAACTCTACTCTATGTTACTCCACTGTAGCACCTAGGTGGAGCATGGCGCTGGTAAAATTCTTGAAAACCAAGAGTACCCAGAAGGAGCTACTTTAGCAAGAAAACGTGCCCTCTCAGAGCAAAGCAAGGACTATGTTCTTATAAGAAAATAGCTCTTCAAGAGAGGAAGAGACAATCACCTACGAATGTGCATTCATGAAGACGAGTACCTTTCGGTCTTAGAGATGGCGCATACGGGAGCTGCAGGAGGACATTTTTCTGCTGATAAAAGTGCAAAAATGATTCTCTTCACTGGAATGTGGTGGCCAACTCTACATCAAGATGCAGCCACTTACGTCCAAAGATGCGATACATGTCAATGAACGAAGTATCCTATTAGAAGAGATTAAATGCCACTAAAGCCTATGATGAGTGCCAGAGCATTTACCAAATGGGGAATAGATTTTGTAGGACCTATTAGTCCACCAGCTAAAGGTTCTCATGCCGAGTACATAATTGTCGCAACGGATTATTTGAAAAAATGGGTAGAGGCCAAAGCAACCAAGAAAAACGATGCAAGAACTACGGCTAAGTTTCTCTTTGAGAACATATTCACTAGGTTTGGATTGCCTATTGAAATTGTGAGTGACAGGGGCACACACTTTGTCAATGAAGTGATAGAAGCCCTAATGAATGAATTCTTAGTGATTCATAAGAAATCAGCCCCCTATCACCCACAAGCCAATGGACAGGCTGAAATTTCGAACAAAATCTTATGCATAGTCCTCACTAAGATTGTTAACAATGGCAGATCTGATTGGGACAAGCAATTACATCACGCTTTATGGGCATTCCGAGTAGCATACAAAACAACCATAGGAACTACACCATTTAATCTAGTGTACGGACAGAATGCCATATTACCAATTGATTTCCTGGTACCTACTCTCAGAGTAGTTGCAAATTATGAATGGATTGGACATGAGTTATCAACTCAATTGGGCCAAATAGAAAAATTACACGAAATGAGATTACAAGCAGTGGCAGGTATTTATGCTGCAAAAAGATGACAGAAGACACATTTTGATGCTCATATTAAAGATAAAAACCTGAAGGAAGGAGATTTGGTCCTGGTTTATACTTTGAAGCAACATGCAAAGAAACTACAAAAAAGAGGATATGGGCCCTTGATGATCAATCGTATATCTACCAACAGAGCCATCAGCCTAGCAACCCTAGATGGAGAAGTATTGCCAAATTATATCAGTGGTTGCCGAGTAAAAAATTATTTAGAGCCATTGACAAAGGAAATAATGTCAGGACTTCTAACAACAAAAAATAGGCAAGAAGCGGACGAAAGAATACGAGAAGAAGCAAGACAGGAAGCTGTAGAACGAATAAGAAAAAGGAAGGAATGGATGAGAGAGAGGGATGAAAGATATCGATAAGGAGATGAACTCGTCCCAATGGCTAATTTTAGAGCCTCTAAAAACCTAGGACATCAAATAAAGCAACCATATTTTAATTTAGGTGCTGGAACAGAAGAGTACCACTTGGTGGATGCTCTCATTGACACAGGAGCAGTTGTCAGTTGTATCAAGTCTTTGTTGACTCAGAAACTCAAGGAAAAATTACGCCCATCTAAAGCACAACCGATTGGAATAGGGGGAAAAGTTACTAAATGCATAGGCAAGATTACCTTGTCACTACATCTCAGAAATAACACGATGCAACAAAACTCTTGGTAGACTTAATATTAGAAGAACTTGTGTTGGGTCAAGATTGGATGTATGAATATGAAGTGACTATCCAATTAGCCTTGGGTTACATCAGCCAAGATAGGGCACTGTGAGGGATTCAGTGTGCTAGAAGAACGATCTGTCAAAGCCAAGTGTATAGGCCCGAGAGATCACTCACGCATGCATGATGATAAATGTACATTCACCTCCACTATGGAAACCCCACCATTAAGTAATTCATGTGAGAGTACACCAAATCTCAGTCTCGCACACTCTCCTAAACCAGTGAACATCACTGCTAGCATCGTTTCCAATAAAAGCCCCTGTGAGGAATCGAGCACAAGAGAAACTAGCCAGCAAGACTGTCACAAACTTTCATGCATTAGAATCCATCCCATTCCTCACACTAGATAGGCTTGGATCAGGAAAGATCAGGTAACAACATATTATCAACAACAGAGCTGCAGATTACATAGGAAGCACCAAAAGTATGAGGACACAAGTCAAGCTGGACTCCGAGGTCCACAAACGATTGCTAGAGTATGGATTCCAAAGAAAGTGATGGCCGCTCAACCTGCTAGAACGCAAATATGGATCCCCAAATCATGTGCACCAATGTCAATGCACAAGAAGGATCAGTACAACATGGAGGCAAAGCATTAAAAAAAACAACTACATGAAATTGCAGAAACAGAATTACGCAACAAGAACGATTCAAGGATTTGAAGGACTAGCAAAGCGGAGGTACAATGTGAGAAGTACACCAATCACCAGGAATGATGGAGATACAGTCTACCACAGAACAATAAAGCAGATATGGATGCCTAAATGCCAATCAATCTGTATGCATCGACCAGAGATTTTAGCTTGCACACATTTCGAGTTCCAAGAGTCTCAAGCATGCATAATAGGGCCCCATTACAAGGCCATGCATTCGGCACCTAATTCTTCCCCTAATGGATAGTGAAGCACATTTCCCTCTCAAGGAATAGGAGAGCACTTGTACAATAATCTCAAGGAAAATAACTATCGGTACAATAACAGCTTCGGTTAGGTACTAACGCTTTTGTTTTCTTTCAGAAAGAAATAGAAAAAATATATATGTATGAAGAAAAATCCCAGGTATTACCCTTCTCACACCCACAAGAAAAGGACGACACAAGTCACTCGGAGAGTTGCCATATTTAGGAAGGATAACTAAAAGATAACTCATGACACCAACTTTACACTGATTACTAGTATGTATTGAGTGCAGATGGCATCTTCAAATTTGGAGGCTATGCAAGAGGAAGAGGTCCTGCTTCTTTCCCCGGAATCAATTTCTAAGGCGAGAGGTCATTGGTTCCTTGAAGATCAGCTTGTGTCGGATCTTCTTTTCATGGCCACCATCAAGATTATGGATAGGGATCACTACTTCCCTATCATGTCACAAGATTTTCAAACCATAATACAAGGACTACCACGCATCACAGATGTTTGGACAAGAGTAGGAATTGATGTATTCTTGCGACTTTCGATATATTTACCTGATTTTCAGAGATGCACACAAGTCATGAACACACTCTAGTCCGCATCAGATAAGCCGTCAATCCCGGAAGCTAAAGTGCTCAACAAAACAGGTGCATGAAAAACAATTCGATTTACGCATGAAGTCATCAATAAAGATTTTGGATGGAGTCAGGCGGGTCTCACTAATGTCAAAGATGAATGCCATGATGCAAAGAAGAAAACCTTTCTGGAAATCAACAGAACGGATATAGAAGAATCAGTTCGATTAGTGCATCATCATTTTTGTTTTCCCAGCATGAATAGATATACAGTGCCTCAGAAAATTGTAGTTCAATTGCTCTCCCATGCGATGAGGCAAATTGGGAATCAAGTCAATTTTACTCCGTATATTCAAGATCGCTTATTCGAAGCTAAGAAGAAATGGAGTCAGAAGAAGTTTTTGAATGGAAGTTCGGCATTGACTTTACTAATCTATGAGGCTATCGAGATGAAAGAATGTCTACGTGTGATGCCAATCTCCACAGAAATGGCAAAATATGTGAAGTCTACTACCATTCCAACGAAAAAGAAAATAGTTATCTCCACAGAAGAAGTGGGAACAAGTTCCAAGAAACCAATGAGAGGGACTAAGTGTGCTAGGAATGAAGCGGTGCAAGAAACACCACAATCTAAACGAGCACATACACTACCAATGATCCCTCTGACACAGCCGCCTATCACAAAAAGAGATCTCTCAGCGGCACCAGAATAAATGCATACGTACATGCGGGGTCAAGTGAACCTCAATGTCCAAGGACATCAATATAGATAGGCAAGACAAGGGCAGCAACAAAAGGACATGGAACATACTCCAGAACTAGCTGCCAGATATAAAGAATTAGGACTGGAGGATTCAAGTTCTAATGAGGAATCTAGTCATGAGAAGGACACCTTGGACACCGACATAAGAATAGAAACAAACAATGAGGAATGGATGGAGATAAACTAGGTCAAAGTCACCCCCGACAATCAACAATCACGTATACAAAACAAGGAAGCATCAACTGAACAAACACACCTCATTCAATTGAACGAAAAGTCACAAATCAGCATAATGGAAACTTCAATCACACATAAAGATGTGGTGCCACCAATAAAGGAAGAAAGACATACAAGTGCGGAAAAAATAGGGAACAAATTGTGATTGAAATCCCTAATGACACGCCACAATAGGGAACAAAATAGGGATTTCAATCACAATTTGTTCCTATTTTGTTTCCTATTTTGTTGTGTCATCAGGGATTTCAATCACAATTTGTTAGGGAACAAATTGTGATTGAAATCCCTGATGACACGCCACAAGGTAAGACAGTAAGTAAGGAGGCTGAGCCAAAGATACAACTTCATATTCAGCAGCCCCACGACACAACATTGCATGTGGCACAAGGAAAAGATGTTACCATAGGTGAAGAACCTAGCATCCCGACAACATGGTTAAATGTCGATGTTACTCAACTGAAACCAATAGTCAAACAAATGATACAAATAGCCATGGATACACAGCAGCAAATGATGGAAAAAGACATAGATTATGACAAAGCCATGTGAGAAAAGAATCAATTTCAAGTGATGAGTGAGCAGTTGTCTGCGCAGCTGATCCAAGCTCAACAAGTGGTTTCAGCTAAAGAGACAGAGATAATAGAAGTTAAAGGACAATGCACTACATTAATGGAGCAGAATCAAAAACTCCAGGAATGACTTATGGAACTACAAAGACAACATGAAGCAAGTGAAGCAGACAAAGAGAGAATGAAGGCTGGAAGCAATTTGTTAGAAAATGCAGCTCAAAGTATATATGGAGGAAAACGATAATTTACGCAACAGGAATAAAGAACTGATGAAGGCATTGCTATACGACCAACCAATAGAGAAACAAGAGACAACCGCAACCGACCATAAGGAATTGAAAGATTAGATTGCAAAATATGAAAACCTATTGAAATAAGAGCAAACACTAAAAGAAGAATGGGAACAAAAGTACATACAAGACACAAATGAGCTTAGGAAACAACTCAAAGTTGTTGAAGAAAAACTCGTGGTAATCTATAATGAAGATGTGGATCAAATAGCGGAAATTGGCAATGAGCTTCTGGCAGCCAAAGATGTGCTCCAGACCGCCCTCCATGAAGTTAAAGACAAGACTGAACGTATTGCACAATTAGAAGCTCAAATAGAACAAAAAGAAAATATCGGGACACCAGTGGAGCCGCAACCAAAGAACCCTACTGACGAGGTAGAGGTACGTCCTCTATCTCCCCCGATCTATCATTCTCCAATAAAAGAGCAGATGGCGGAGCCATGTGATGATCATCCCATGCCATATACTGTAGAACTATGTCAGAAGGAACGGGCACTATTGGTGTCCCGATTGACAGAAAACTTTGAAAATGAAGTAGTCAAAATCATGAAGGAAGCCAAAATTAAAGGAAAAGACTTGGATAAAATCATAACGCCGTTAAATATTCCATATGGGCTATTGAAAGAGCAGACACAGCAGTATATAAAGATGATTACGCAAAAGGATCCTGATGAGCAGTTGCACTTCAAAGAAAACACATTCAATCACACTCAAGAAGAATTTGAAGTTGCACAACCTTTATGGAGAAGGAAATTTTTGGAGAAAAATCCTACTTTGCGGGTGCACTAGCAAGTAGCACCATATTTATTCTAGGTAAATCCTTCCTTTTGTCCAAGCCCATGTCGCCGTGAAGTATGCGAATTTATGGATATGCAAAAGAGTGGTGTACTCAATAAAAAGTGGTTAAATTATCCTCTGCTTCCAAGTCCACCTCACAATTACTTGCCGACTGAGGATTACATGGTGAAAACCATTGAATTTTGGCTACTATCAAGATGACTAATAAAATCCTCAGCATGATACTTACAGTTTTGAAAGTGTTCAAACACGCACCATATACATTTTTGAATTTCATTGGCATTAACCAAGGCATGGATATCCTTATTTTTTATCTATCTGTTATGCCCAGCTGCCCAACAATCATGGCGTATTATTCAAGGCTCATGTTCTTGCCAAGTCAATACATGCAAACTTTCAAGGAAGCATTTTTTATGGGATTTTTTGAAATTGACTCCGAAATTTTCCTAAAAATGTCAACGAATCTGAATGCTAGAATGGTGGCATATGAGTTGAGCTTCTTTGCAGACCATAGACAACCACCACATGACGGTGTGAAAGTGGAAAAATGGAAGCAACTAATGATACGTGAAGCTAATATGCTTAATGAGACAGAGCAAAAGGTTTACAGAACGTACTCCAGTCGCATTCAAAAGCCTGTCAGGGACGATAGAGTTCAGGAGGGGGTAGTGTTCAAGGAGAGTCAAGCAAAAAGAAAAGAAAAAGAAAACCAAGAAAGAAGCTTCACTAAAGGTATTATATCTGAAGACATATCTCTGTAGGAAGCCCCGCAGGGGCACGCAACACCCATCTTTGCATAGAGCCCTGCAGGGGCCTACAACAAGGGAAGGCACGTAAGCGACAAGGGCGGATCAAGGCCAACCAGTATCCATGAAGAAGTGCAAGAAGATATCATGCAAATCTAGAGCCCCAAGAAGGTGCTTCAACCTCCTGATCTTCAGAAGGTCCAGATCGAAGGCTGAAGATCCACACCTTCATACCTTCCAATGGTTGCATGCGTGGCAGCTTGACTTAACACAGCAACCCAGATTTAAAGAGGTTATTGGTGAGCTAGACTACAAAACTCAGGTAGTCCATCTCCACGGGTTGCGAGCGGTGAAAAGGAAAGCATAGGCAAAAATAATGCATCAGGTCCCTGAGGATATGAAAGAAGATTCAAGCACAGGGCCTTTAAAACATAATGCCAGACAGACAAAGAGGCAAAGCCGACCAAATGATGCACACGATGGAAAGAAGTAAACGAGCTGCCAACAAGAAGTAAAGCCTGCCAAGGGACGACAGAGACAAAGAGGGGGAGAGTCTTGTAGAGCAAAGAAGAGCAAAGAGGAAGAGAAAAAGAAGGGCCCCAAAATTTTTCCGATTTGGACACTTTATTCTTGTATTATAGCCATTTTGTAACATATTTTCCGATGTAAATGAACCATAGGAGTCCTCTAGATGCATACCCATAGAGATTTGTATCTTACCTTTGTAAATTAGTAGGAAATTAGTCTTCTAGTTAATAAAGTGCTCCTCTTGTGTGAAAGGACCATTCTTATGGCACATGTATATAAGTCAATTTGTGACTCTTTGTGGAGACTTTTTGCCATTGTGAGAATCAAAAGCATAGAATTTCGAATTTGTGTCTTCTCCTCTCTGTAACTTAATCCCGGAGAGCTTGCATGCATGTGTGATGCTTGGAAAGAGTGCTTGGAAGTGTTGTCTATTCATGAAAGTGCTTGTTTGCTGTTGGTAAGGTGTGTGTGAAGCGTAGGAAGTCTTGAAGTGCAAGAATAGTAATCCTATGACTTAGTATTTTGCTCGTAACTTGAAGCAGAAGCATCAAAATCGAGTGAAAAGACCACCACTGGATGTGTCTTCTCGAGAGCTTCAAAATGAACCCCTTATTTGCTATATTCAGATTTGGGAGCTGAGAGAAAGCTTGATTTACTGTTGACTGCTGCTCCAAGTGTCACGACCCCATGACCGACCTTGAAAACTTGTTTGGAATAGATTTATGCTTGTTTTTACTTTGTGAGATTTCATTTGCATTGACCATCATTTGAACGCATGTCTTCATACACTCAGCTAGGTTTTGATACTCCTTGGATTGACAATTAAAGCGTGAGTCCCCACTATATGTACTTGAGGGGGATTGAGGTATAGTCTCTTTCTCCACAATTCCCTAAGTCGGTACTTAGGTACACATATATGTATATGTATATGTATATGTATATGTATATGTATATGTATATGTATATGTATATGTATATGTATATGTATATGTATATGTATATGTATATGTATATGTATATGTATATGTATATGTATATGTATATGTATATGTATATGTATATGTATATGTATATGTATATGTATATGTATATGTATATGTATATGTATATGTATATGTATATGTATATGTATATGTATATGTATATGTATATGTATATGTATATGTATATGTATATGTATATGTATATGTATATGTATATGTATATGTATATGTATATGTATATGTATATGTATATGTATATGTATATGTATATGTATATGTATATGTATATGTATATGTATATGTATATGTATATGTATATGTGTATGTGTATGTATATGTATATGTATACGTATATGTGTACGTATACGTATACGTATACGTATACGTATACGTATACGTATATGTATATGTATATGTATATGTATATGTATATGTATATGTTATGTATATGTATATGTATATGTATATGTATATGTATATGTATATGTATATGTATATGTATATGTATATGTATATGTATATGTATATGTATATGTATATGTATATGTATATGTATATGTATATGTATATGTATATGTATACGTATACGCATACGTATACGTATACGTATACGTATATGTATATGTATACGTATATGTATATGTAGATGTATACGTATACGTATACGTATACATATACGTATATGTATATGTATATGTATATGTATACGTATACGTATACGTATAGGTATATGTATAGGTATATGTATATGTATATGTATATGTATACGTATATGTATACGTATATGTATATGTATATGTATATGTATATGTATATGTATACGTATATGTATATGTATATGTATACGTATATGTATATGTATATGTATACGTATATGTATATGTATATGTACTGTATATGTATATGTATATGTATATGTATATGTATATGTATATGTATATGTATATGTATATGTATATGTATATGTATATTATATGTATATGTATATGTATATGTATATGTATATGTATATGTATATGTATATGTATGTATATGTATATGTATATGTATATATATATGTATATGTATATGTATATGTATATGTATATGTATATGTATATGTATATGTATATGTATATGTATATGTATATGTATATGTATATGTATATGTATATGTATATGTATATGTATATGTATATGTATATGTATATGTATATGTATACGTATATGTATATGTATATGTATATGTATATGTATATGTATACATATATGTATACGTATATGTATATGTATACGTATATGTATACGTATATGTATATGTATATGTATATGTAGATGTTGTTGCAGAGCAAAGGAGCACATGTGAAGAGCCCCAAAATTTTCAAATTAATGGGCACAATTTTTCTTCTTCAAGGTCTTAGAGAATTCCCTGAAAACCATGTAAATGCACTAGAGGAGTCCTCTAGTCGCATAACCCCAACTTGTTGTAAAATACCCTTTGTAAATTAGTAGGAAATTTACTTTTTTTAGAATAAAGTGCCAGTCTCTTGTGTGAAAGGACCAAACTTAGGGCACATGTATATAAGTCACTTGGTGACTCTTTGTAGAGACTTTTGGCCATTGTGAAGAGGAGCTCTTCTGAAATTTCGAATTTGCCTCTTTCATGCAGGTTTCTATCTTCTTTTTGATCTTGTATGTGTGTGTATTGCTTGGAATGTGTGTGTAGGACTGTGGTCTACCCCTCCCCATTGTTTTTGAGCTACTGTAGTGTGTGTGCGAACTAGTAGGAGTTGTGGCGTGAGTATGGGTGCTTCCCGCCATTCACCATTTTGGCCATAACTTGAAGCAGAGTTATCAGAATTGAGTGAAACCACTTCCAATAGATGCGTCTTGTTGAGAGCTACGAAACAAGTACCCTATTGCCTATATTCGGAGTTGAGAGCTGGGAGAAATCCTTGATTTTCTGAAAACTGCTGTAAGAGGTATCGCGGTAGACACTTTCAACATTTCAAAGAGTGTGAGAGGTGGATTAGTCTTTTCTTATGCATGCAAGCTTCACCACTGCATTTTCCATCATGTGTGCACATGTCCCCATACACTTGGTTAGGTCGTTCGATCGGATTGACATTTAAATATGTGTTAATTTCCCACTATATGCACTTGTGTTGCAATTGAGGTACAGTCTCATTGGCACAAGTCCTTGAGTCTTCTTGACTCAAGTACACACGTTTTTGGCGCCATTGCCGGGGAACACTCTGCCGAGGTGCCTTCGTGATGGTTATAGATCGAGTGTGATAGAATCGTACTTGTAGAAGTGAATTCGTCCGCTGGCAAGTAGCCAATCACTTCAGCACTTGTTACTTCACATCTCAGAGGTGTGTGTGATAAGTTTTAGGTTTAGGGTTAGGAGGTAGGGAGAGAAGGAGGAGATAGGGTTAGGTTAGATGGAGAGGAGAAGTGAAGAGAGGTGAAGTAGGAGTAGGCCAAGACCACCAAAAAAGTCCCAAAAAATCTTCTAAAAATAGTAAGATCCAAATTCTGTCAAAAAAAGTATAAAAACCAAGAAAATGGGCTCATTTGACACTTCAGAGTGTCCTGGTATCGTTTGAGAGCAGCGTGTGGTATCATGTGCAGGGTATCGTGCTGAGCGGGCCTTCAAAGCTAGCTTGTGTGCCCAAGGTGCAAGCAAGACTACACCAAGGTGAGGTTCTACAAAGATCATTTACTAAAACACGCTAAACATGCATAAACAAGTGATTAAAAGTATGTGCAGTATCGCGGGAAAGGAAAACTAGTGTCATAACAATTTCTTGGTGAAGGACAGTGACCTAGGAGTGAAGAGGTGTGTGTGAGGAGCAAGGGGGTGCAAAAGTTTTGGAAATTTCATGCTTTTTGGCTTGAGTATCACGATCGGTTGAGATTTGGTATCGCGATACCAAAACTCCCTTGTATCGTGATACTCGCCGTAGTATCGTATCGTATCGCCGGTATCAGTCCTGTTATCGCGATACCATTTTGGTATCGTGTCGCCAGATTGGTATCACGATCACACTTTACAACAGTGGTATCGTATCGTTACCTACTGTGGTATCGTATCGTCGACATACCTTGTATCGTATTGCCCACTTGTCAGCTCGTATCGCGACACCATTTCAGTATCGTATCGTCCGCTTGCCTGGTTAGTATCGCGATACCATCGTAAGTATCGTATCGCCTTGGTTCTCCGGTATCGTATCGTGAGGACCAAGATATCATATCGCCCCTTATTTTACTATCGTATCGGCGACCCTACAAGTATTGTATCGCTTTATTACCTAGTGAAGTATCGCGACACCATACCTGGTATCGTATCGCCTTATTTTCAAGAGGTATATCGCGATACCAAGTTGGTATCGTATCGGCCTTCGCAGGTGATATCGTATCGTGTGAGGAAGTTGGTATCGTATCGTGTGAGGAAGTTGGTATCGTATCGGGCATTGATCAAGTATCGTATCGTGATCAGCAGTAGTATCGTATCGCCTCGCTATCAGGGATCGTATCGCGATATCAAATTCGTATCGTATCGTATCAGTGGTCAGTATCGTATCACCTGCTGCAGACAGTATCTTATCACATTGTCTTTTGGTATCGTGTCGCGGCCAAGGCAGTATCGCCTAGTGCAGTATCGCCTGGAAGTGGTATCGTCCAGATTGACACTAGCATTTGGTCAAGCAATTCGAGGCATTGGGAGAGCCACTCAAGGAGAATCTCTGGGACTTATAGAGAGATTGAGGAGGGTGAATGAACCTGAGGTCAAGAAGAGTGCTAAGTAGCCGAAGAAGCGTCATATCTTCTGTGGGAAGTGCTGCCCAGGTTAGTCATCACTCCATCTACTCAGAGACTTCTAGTGATTCAGAGGAGGAAATACCCATGGCTTCGGAAGACATGCAGGGTCCAACACCAAATAGGAATTTCATGTCTACTGTTGAGGGAGATTACCGTACTTCATTACAGTATGTGTCTACCAATGCCCAGGAGATCCCCATCTACCTGGATGGCTTAAATAGATCTCTGGCTAGGATGGTAACTTCCATGAATGCCACGATTGTACCCCGACCTGCTGTCAAGTACGAGGGAGGAGCGTATGTAGACAAACTTGGTCATATCTACATTGTGACTGAATTTCCTGAGAGGATCAATGAAAGGGGAGAGTTTGCGGACCCAGACAACTCCGAAAGAACACACCCTAAAGAGTTAGTGACTACCCCTAGGGGCAGGTCCCGAGTATCACAAGTCTTGAGAGGAGATTTGATACCTCAAGACGACTACTTGTTGGAGGTCTATATGATCCACGGATCAGATTTGTTGCTTTAAACAGACTTACCTGCTCCAGGGAGAGAAGAAAGCCCCATGACATTCTATGAGCTGAAAGACCCAGATGATGAAACTAGACTCACATACTTGGATAAGGATCAAAGGAGATATTGGCCTGTGAGTGCCTTAGACAGGGCTCGGCTGAGATATATGGGTGCACCTGTATTTCCTCACAGAGATCAGGCAACTAACTCACAAAATCCTTTTGGGAATCAACAAGAGACGGAACATACCATATCAGGATAGACCAGCCAACGAAGTGTGCCCAACCGTACTCACGTACAATTTGCAACTCCAGGAGTGCAAACACACAATCAGGCCCACGCAGGGATAGGTAATCAGTGCCGACCACCAGTCAGACCACGACCACCGGTAGGAGGACAGCCTGGAATACCTCCAATAAGACCAACTGTCCCAGTCTTCCTTGTAATGCCCAGACCGCCTGAAGCAATGAGAAGACTGAGACCTATCCAAGTGGCAAAGTGTGTGAGAAACCATTTTGATGGAATGGGGGAACCCTATGATCACATTGCAGAATTCAAACAAGTTCTAAGGGTTGAGCAAGTGGATGACTTCTTTGTGCAGTTTGAGTCTTTTGGACTCACCCTCACAGGGACAGCTCTAACCTGGTTCCAACCCTTAGATCCCAATCAATTTGGAAACATGGAACAATTCTTTCAAGAATTTATTGGGGAGTTCACAAAGAGAGGGATTAAACACAATTCTACGTCTTTAATCCATAGCTTTAAACAAAACCCTAATGAAACTGTGAAGACTGCTGCCCGAAGATTCAATCAATATGTGGATAGATGCCCAATGGCTGAGAGACCCACTCAACAAAAAATGATTTCATTATTTTTAGATGGACTCACTAACGGAACTCTAAGAACACTAGTGTATGTGAAGAGGCTACAAACTTTGAGTGAGTGCCTTCAAGAGTGCATTGATTTGGAAGATAACCTAGCCGAGGATCTTAAAAGTACATCCAACCTCACTAAATAAGAAGATTCAAGGAGCACCATCACATCCAACTCCAGTAACATGGAAGAATTAGCAGAATTATTAGGAAAGAAACTAGGAGTCTAGGGGCAAAGAGCTTACCAAAACCCAGCTCAAAGAGTGCCTATGCTACAGAGATGTAACTTATGTGGAGGAGAGCACCCCACACACTTGTGTGTCCGAGGAGGGGCTAGTGCACAACCTATGTATCCATACCACAGGCAGCAACAACAAGGGACTTCTTGGTACTGCCACATAGAACAAATATACACCAACCACACTACTGAGAACTGTCCCTTCAATAGGCAAGCGCGCTCTTTTCAACCACCGCAGTATCGACCATATGGATACCCTCCTAGGGAGCCAGGCAGAGAGATACCAAGATACAACCCGTATCCTACACCAGCAGGAGCATCAAGGCCATACGAGCAGGCACCATATCCACCACCACAACTAGTGCTAGGACCCCAACTGTCGAAACCTCAACAAGTAGTATCGGTGAAGTATGCTCAACCAGAAGAAAACTTAGAAAGAGCTATAGTACTAGCATCGACAATGACCCATGTAGAACCCACAAACCCTGGATATGAACCGTCACCAGGAGATTACCACCCATACGAAGCCAACATGTTAGAATACGAATTTGCATATGATGCTGCTTATTATGGATATGAGGGCTATGATCAGACTTATGGAGCAGAGACAGCCACCTTATTGTATACGGCTCCTAAAGTACAACCAACCATGAGACCACCCATTAGACCACCTGTGCAAAGAGGACCATGCTATAGATGCGGAGGGGACCATTTCATTAGAGAGTGTCCGCGACCTTATAACCCTCCACCACCTAGGATTTGGTAAGGATATTGTAGTGATTGCGGAAAGGAACATCTTTTCAAAGACTACCCCAAGAATCCAACAAAAACCCAAGATACTGCACCAATCAACGTGATTGAGGTCATAGAAGGATCTGGAAGTGATAAGGAGTACACGGTGCCGCTAAAGGCCATTACTAGAGCCCAAACGAAGCAACAAAAAAGGAAAACAACCAGAAGAGAACCTAGAGAGCAATAAAACGATAAGATCTAAAATTCAGGTAGTTGAAGATTCTGAGGATCCATGTGAAAATTCCCAGAACACAAAAGTACAAAAATGGAAGGAAAGACGTGAGAAACTCAAAGAGAAATGGGCAAGAAATAAGAGTCAAGGCAGTAAGAAACAAACCAAGGACTTGAAGGTGCATAAAGAACAAAGGACTCGAAAGGAGATCCCTGAGCCATCACGGCTTAGCTCAGAGAAGGAGAAGCCAGGACCAATGCTAGCTGACCCAGAGCCAGATGACTTAGACATGTGGTTGAAAGCTTACCAAGCTAGAATCAAAATGGGCCCAAATATAGAGCAACATGAAAAACTCTACCCTCAAGGGGAATTAGAAAAAGAAAGATTGGCAATATGTAGGAAACTTATAGAGGTAGCACAAGCAACCCTAGAAAAGACTATCCCAATTTTACCACAGACAAGGATTGCACGTAGTCTATACGAAGAATGCATCAAATCCAAGGATAAGGAACCTGGAAAGGAAGATGACCAAGGTGAACGAATAAAAGCACAAGATGAACCTGTGTCAATGATACCAGACCTAGAGGCAGATTGGCCAAAAGACTTGTGGAATAGAATTTGAGAAGAGCAATGGAAGAAGAATGGAGTCAGTCTGCCCCCTTTTGATGAAATAGATGTGGAAGATTGTCAACCCCATCCCAACCTGGAGGAAGTATATGAGGAGGTATCAAGACTCAATAGAGGTAGAGAGGAAACCCTGAGCATCTCAACATTGCCTAATTACATGGGAGAATACGAAAGGGACTCTATAATAATACGAGCACCCACAGTACATGGGAAGGGAAAAGGAAATTCAGAAGAGAGTTCACACAATCTAACAGAACTAAAGAAAACAAAGGTGCAATGCAAATTGACGGTGGAAGAGTTGCTTCAACTTAAACCACAATTATGGAGGCAGTTAGCAAACCAATTAGAACTGCAACCAGAGAAAGGAGAAACAAAAGGAAACGAAAAGGAAAGCAAATCAACGATACAGATTCTAGTTGATAAAGTGGGGGAATTAGTGAAGGAGACGAAGGTAATACATGTCTACCTATCACCCACAATGGGTACATGACCAATGCTATTCTAGATACGCGAGCCGGGGTAGGAATTGCCACCAAGGAGATATGGGAAAAGTGGGAAAAACCTACCTTACGACCCACACGCATGAAACTCCAATTAGCAGACGGTCATGTAGAAAGACCCTTAGGAATATTGGAAAGAATCAAATTAACCACCTGTGAAGTAGAATTTGAACATACATTAGCCATTTGTAAGTTCGAGAAAGCGAACAACTATGAAATGATATTAGGGCGACCCTTCATGAGACAAATGCGGGTAGTACAAGATTGGGGAAGAGATTCTTTATACCTGCAACATCAAGGAAACACCACCAAGATAAATTTGCACACGTTTGCCTATCGAGATGTCCCTCCACTACAATGGAATCCACACACAAGGAAGAAGATGACCTATCCATTCACAGCGCTGGATCAAGTGATCAATCTTGGATACATGAAGATGCCCAGTTATAAATGTGTAAAGAAGCGAAGAGAGAGGAGAGGAAAAAACAACTGTGGCCGATAGGACACCCTAACTATCGATCAGTAGAAGACCCAGATTACATGCCTCAAATCTTTCCTGATGAGATCTTCGAGCCGCATGGATGGATGGAAATTTTAGCAACCTTAGATGTGTGCATAAATGAAGAAGTTTTGACGATGAACGAATGCATAGATGAGGAAGGCTATGATGTAAATCTCTATATGGTTGTTCTTCAAGAAGTAGAAGAAGGGGAAATCTTGGAAAAAGAATGGAAAAAGGAATATGAAAGCATAGAAATGGAACCAGAATTTGACTCCGAAGAAAGCTACCTAAACACTATTCAGAACAAGAAGGAACAGGAACCAACAAAAATCTTAGCAATTGAAGCTGCTCCGGCAATACACAAGCAGAGGGAAGACATGACTAAGGTAGAGCCGGACACAGATCTTTTTGAAGTTCCTGAACATTTTAAAAAATACGAAGTAGAAGAGAGAAAAGTAGCCATTCAAATGCCTAGACGAGAGGCACGAGACGGAGAAGCGTACGACAACAAAGAACAAACCAAAAAAATTGTTGTAACAGTAGAAGACGGAGAAGAGCGGTGCACCTATATTGGAAAAGATGTATCTGAAGAGGAGGAAGAGGAACTCATACACCTTATCCGAGAGTACCGAGACGTATTCGCATGGACCTACAAGGATCTCAAAGGCATAGAACCCACTATTTTTTCCCATCGAATACCAATGACGGCAGACGCAAAACCATCCAAACAACAGCCTTATACGTCTAATGAGGTTTATGCAGCAAAAATTAAGGAAGAAATAGACAAACTACTAGCGGCAGGATTCATATATGAGATAGAACATCCCAAGTGGGTATTGCCATTAGTAGTTGTGCCTAAGAAAAATGGAAAATTGAGAGTGTGCATAAATTTGAAGAAGGTGAATGCAGCCACCATATGTGACAGCTACCCATTACCCATCATGGACCATCTATTAGAGAGGGTAGCTGGAAAGGAGGTCTATAGCTTCTTGGATGGATTCTCCGGATACAATCAAGTAGCTATTGCAATTGAGGATCAACATAAGACCGCATTCACAACCGAATGGGGAGTTTATGCTTTCCGAGTGATGCCTTTTGGATTCACTAATGCACCTGCTACTTTCCAACGATTGATGTGTCATGTTTTCAAGGAATTTTTGAAAAAAAGCATGGAAGTATACGTAGACGACCTTTGCACGTACTCCAATCAAAGATGCGATCACATCCCCGAGTTGAGGAAGATATTCAACAAATGTAGACAGTATAGAGTCTGTTTAAACCCAGAAAAGTGTGTCTTCATGGTGAGGCAAGGAAAGATCTTAGGACACATAGTTTCAAGGAATGGAATATCTACGGATGAGGACAAAATTAAAGTCATCCTAGACCTACCAAGACCCAAGAATGCAAAGGAAGTGCAAGCCTTTACGGGACACTATGGATACTACCGTAGGTTTATTCACATGTATGCCATAATAGCAAAACCCTTGTATGGTCTCTTGACTCAATTTAATTGGAGAGAAGAGTGCGAGAAGGCATTCAACGAGCTGAAAAAGAGGCTTAGTACAGCCCCAATTCTGAAAACACCAAACTGGAGCAAGCCTTTTCATATTCATGTTGATGCTTCTAACTATGCCATTGGATGCATCCTAGCCCAACCAGCTGATGAAGGGAAGCTTGATCATCCAATTGCCTATGCTAGTAGACAACTGAATCAAGCGGAATGAAATTATACCACTACTGAACGAGAAGGGTTAGGAATGGTATACGCAGTGAAGAAATTCAGACACTACCTCTTAGCCAACAAGTTCAAGTTCTTCATAGACCATCAGGCTTTACTGTACTTAGTCAATAAGCCTTGTAAAACAGGAAGATTAGTACGATGGTTCTTACTACTAATGGAGTTCGACTTCGAAGTGGTAGTAAAAAAAGGAAACACTCACGTAAGAGCAGACCACCTTTCTAGGCTAACACACGGGGAGCCACCAAGTGGAGTGCCCGATGATCTGCCAGATGCTTATTTATTTAACCTAGAAGTACGTCCAAAGTGGGCAGAGAGACTAATTCCTATACTCACCCATGGCCCACAACACTCAATCAACAAGAATAGCAAAAAGGAAATTCTCCAATCAAGGAATTTACACATTATTGTTGGAAGCGTGTACTATAAGGAACCCAATGGAGTATTACTAAGATGTGTCAAGGAGGACGAACAAAAACAACTAATCGAGCAAGCACATGTAAACAAATGGAGAACACACCAAGGGATTCATGGAACAATTCGAGAACTAAAAAGATTAGGAGTGTACTGTCCTGACATGCCCAAGAATGTTCATGACTATGTAAGTAATTGTGCAGAATGCCAAGAGACTAGCCCAGAAGATCATATGTCCATACCATTCTCAACCATCGCACCCAATTGGGGCAAGACATTGGTTAAATTCTTAAAAACAAAAGAGCATGAAGCAGGAGCTAGTTTAGCAAGAAAGCGATCCCTAGAAGAAATGAGTAAGGATTATATACTCATGGGGAGACAATTGTTTAGGCGAGGTAAAGACAATCAACTCAGATTATGTGTGCACGAGGGAGAATATCTACCCATATTAGAGATGGCACATGCGAGTGCTGCTGGAGGTCATTTTTCAGCTCAAAGAACTGTCAAAATGATTCTCTTTGCAGGCTTGTGGTGGCCAACTCTACATATGGATGCTGAAACATATGTGCGAAGCCAATGAGACCGAGAAGGCACGGACAAACGCCAGAAGCAAAATCCTGGAATCTCAGCTCAAAGTGTACATGGAGGAAGCTGAGAACTTAAGCAACGAAATAAAGAGCTAATGACAGCTCTTCTAAGTGATCAGCCCGTCGAAGTGCAAGCCAAGCCCGAAAAGAATATCCAAGAATTGGAGGACAAAATAGCTAGGTATGAAGATCAGCTCACAAAGGAGCAAGCTACAATTGCCGAATGGGAAAAGCGATACATGGATGATACGGCCACCCTGAGAACCAAACGGAAAAAAGCGGAGAGTAGTTATCTGCGGCAATGTAAGGAAGACACTGATCATATGAATATTGTGGCACAAGAATTGCTCAAACACCAGGACACCATTGCAAAGGCTGGGGAAGAAATTAAGCAGAAAGATGAAGTCATTAAACAGCTTCAAGAGCAGTTAGAGCAAAAAGCAAAGCAGGGGACACCAGTAGTTCCGAAATCTGCAGAGGCTACTGTGGAGAATGAGGTATGTCCTCTCTCTCCCCCTCATATCATTCACCGATAAGGGAGGCTCAGGAGGTCCACATTGATCGTGATAATCGGGACATTGCAGAATTGAGCCGACCAGAAAGGGCACTACTGGTGTCCCAGCTCATTGCTGATTTTGAAGACCAAATAATACAGATCATGAAGGAAGCTCACATAGAAAACAAACAACTAGAGCAAATTTTGAAGCCCTTCAATGTACCATATGGTCTTCTCAAGGAATAAACGCGGCATTATATATGAACCGCCACTAATAAAGAGCCGGATAGCAACCTCCAGTTCCACAAAAATACTTTCAATTACACTCAAGAGGAGTTCGAGAAGGCGGATCCCATCTCGAGGAGGAAAATTTTGGAAAAGAATCCTACACTGCGGGTACAGTGGGAAGCATCCCCATATGTGCTTCAAGTCAATCCATCTTTTTGTCCAGTATCTCGTAGGAGAGCCTGGACGCAATTTTGAGAAGGTCAGCGCCAGGGAATAATAAATAATCAATGGCTAAACTACCCATTGTTACCTAGTCTGCCACATAATTACCTACCGATAGAGGAATATATGGTAAAAACTATGGAATTTTGGATTGCCAGATATGCTACAGTTCCTGATTTAGCTGTCAAAATGACAAATAAGATATTCAGCATGCTCCTTACGGTAATCAAGGTGTTCCAACACGCAAAATACACCTTTTTGAATTTCATCGGCATTACGCAAGGATCCGAAGCTTTAATTTTTGATCTATCTACAATTCCCAGCCGCTTAACTCTCATGGCGTATTATTCTCGACTCATGTTTTTGCCGTCGACATATATGCAAACTTTCAAGGAAGCATTTTTCACCGGCTTCTTTGAAATCGATTCCAAAATTTTTGTCAAAATGACTTCAAACCTGAACGTGCGTCTGGTGGCTTATGAAACGAGTTTCTTTGCGGATCATCGACAAGCACCAGAAGATGGAGTAAAGTCCCAGCAGCGGAAAGAATTCATGATTTGTCACGCTAATCTGCTGAATCAACGAGAGCAAACAGCCATCCAGACATACACACGTCGCCACAAAAAGCCTGTCGGGGACGATAGAGTTAAGGAGGAGGGACGTGTAGAGGGACAATCAAGCAAAAAGAAAAGAAGAAGGAAATCAAAGTCCAAAACTGCTCAATAAAGATCAAAAGGACCACTCTCTACACAGAGCCCCGCAGGGGCACACACACCAAGGAAAAGCACGCAGCTGGAAAGAGGAACCAGGGCCAACAAGTATCCATGAAGAAGTGCAAGAAGATATCAGGCTGTTCCATAGCCATGAGGGTGCTTCAACCTCTTGAGCAACAGAAGATTCAGATCAAGGCTTAAGAGCTACATCCTCATATGTCTACTAATGGCGTGCGTGGCAACCAGAATTAACAGGCAAACCAAATGCATGAGGCCTAGAGGATGTCAAGACAAATATCGAACAGGGCCTTTAAAACGTAATGCCAGTCTAACCAGTAGGCAAAACTGACCAACGGATGCGTGCGATGACAGAGACAAACAAGAAGTAAAGCCTGTCAAGGGACGACAGAGACAAAGAGGGGGAGAGTGTTGCAGAGCAAAGGAGCACATGTGAAGAGCCCCAAAATTTTCAAATTAATGGGCACAATTTTTCTTCTTCAAGGTCTTAGAGAATTCCCTGAAAACCATGTAAATGCACTAGAGGAGTCCTCTAGTCGCATAACCCCAACTTGTTGTAAAATACCCTTTGTAAATTAGTAGGAAATTTACTTTTTTTGGAATAAAGTGCCGGTCTCTTGTGTGAAAGGACCAAACTTAGGGCACATGTATATAAGTCACTTGGTGACTCTTTGTAGAGACTTTTGGCCATTGTGAAGAGGAGCTCTTCTGAAATTTCGAATTTGCCTCTTTCATGCAGATTTCTATCTTCTTTTTGATCTTGTATGTGTGTATTGCTTGGAATGTGTGTGTAGGATTGTGGTCTACCACTTCCCATTGTTTTTGAGCTACTGTGTGTGTGTGCAAACTAGTAGGAGTTGTGGCGTGAGTGTGGGTGCTTCCCGCCATTCACCATTTTGGCCATAACTTGAAGCAGAGTTATCAAAATCAAGTGAAACCACTTCCAATAGATGCGTCTCGTTGAGAGCTTCGAAACAAGTACCTATTGCCTATATTCGGAGTTCGGAGCTGGGAGAAATCCTTGATTTTCTGAAAACTGCTGTAAGAGGTATCGCGGCAGACACTTTCAGCATTTCAGAGAGTGTGAGAGGTGGATTAGTCTTTTCTTATGCATGCAAGCTTCACCACTTCATTTTCCATTTTGTGTGCACATGTCCCCATACACTTGGTTAGGTCGTTCGATCGGATTGACATTTAAATGTGTGTTAATTTCCCACTATATGCACTTGTGTTGCAATTGAGGTACAGTCTCATTGGCACAAGTCCTTGAGTCTTCTTGACTCAAGTACACAGATGTATATAAATATGCATATACATATACATATACGTATACATATACATATACATATACATATACATATACATATACATATACATATACATATACATATACATATACATATACATATATGTGTGTCAGTAATATGTGGAATACATCAGCTATTCGTAGGCAAAGAGTTGGAACAAGTGTGTAGGTCTGCTGATGAACACTTCTGAATGGTACTCCTAGAAGCCCAAGGTAAACATCTCTTCAAAGGTTAATTTGTAACATGTTGGTAAGTATTTTATCCTGTAGTGCCAAGCATAGCACAATACCTTGAGCGGCGACGTTATACTCATAATGTATACTAGATCACCCTTACCGTGCTCAAAACATGGGGTGGACACATGTGGGGGCCTGACGCATTTGAAGATTTTAAGGTTTGTTTGCATCATGTCAAAAATCTTTATGGTCATCGGCACAGCTACATCTGTCATGCAGTGAAGTCGGGGGAGCTAGTCATATGGTAGCCATCATATACCCAATTGTGGGGGGACCCCATGGTGGTGTGAAATATGGATAATTTAGCTAGTTTTGGAATTGCTTGTTATTCTACAGTTTGATGGCAAATGCAGTCCAAGAAGGGTGACAAGGGAGAGGGCCATAACACGGGTTGTACTTTAGGTGTAATGGGGCCTTTGTCCACGTATACATCATCTTACGATATCCTTGCAGTAATTCCTTTTGGTAGTTGGGTTGGAAAATATTACCTCAATGAGTTCAAACTGAGTGGCATGTGTGGGTTTCTTTCCCATGGCTTTCTCGATCGCAAGATTATACTCAGCCATGTAGATAAAGTATGGCTTATATTGGAGTTCATTAATAGAGATGTACCTACATGGTGCCATCTTTGCAAACTAGGGAGATTGAAGAATCTTCTCCTTAATAATTGCCATAGCATGTAACTGAGGTTCTACACGTGCAGAATGAGTCTTACCCAATTCTTCAACTGGATTCATCTGCATCGGTGTGGGGAGTTAAAATGTGTCTTGTCCTTCCTTGGTCACACGTCCACTAGGGGCAAGCTAGGGTTTGTATTCCTCTTCAAAAGTAGCCTCCACAAGGATGGTGGCTATTTCTTCAACAATAGGTATTTCTGGTGGTGAATCTGGTCTACATATCTCTCAGAGATCCGGTATTGCTTGGAGCTCCAACACACGCGCTCGTAATGTGTTCAATTCCTCCAAGATTTATGGCAACATGACTTCTTGGATGGTAGGTGGTTGAACAGCTTCTTGGAGTCGTAAAGTTGCATTGTCACTTTTAAGTGTTTGACATTCCTCTATTAGTTTGTCATAGTCTTCCAATAAGCATGCATGGTCTTCTAGCATCATCTGCATAGTTTTTGATGGGACCGACTTGAAATGATTTGGACTGATCGGTTCATCAGGTTTGTCCAAGGAGGCTTCAAGAATTTCTCTATTTTGTTCTTAGAGGCACTGATTCTCTTCTTTAGACGCTGTGAGGTGACATCTCAAGAGTGCCATGTTGTGTGTTTTAAAGTGGCATTTCTGACAATCTAGACTCGTAAATGTTCTTCCGCCTTAGGGATAGATTCTTTGGTTTTTTGCTCCAACTCCAACTCCATCGAATTATAAGCATTTTGCAATTCCTGATGGCATGCGTTCAGAGATGCATTGCATGGTGTTCTTTTGTAGAGCTTGATAATGATTTCCTAAGGAAGCAAACTCTTCTTATACTTGATGCATGCATGCAAAAATTTGTTGAAATGTGCTATCGATAGTGGGTGATGAAAATAGTGATGGTGTGCTCAAGAATGATTGTTTTTTGGTGTGTAATGCAGGGGGAATAGTGGTGGGGTGAGGGAATGTAGATGTTGTGGTGATAGTGGAAAAGTGTGTGGATGTGAGTGCACGTAATGTGGTAGAAGATGTGAGTGGAGGTGCGATGGGTGGTGAGACATCCATATAGCTAGATGTGTGATCTAATGAACTACTACTAAATAGTGGAGTGATCATGGATGAGTGTGTAGGTGTAAATACATGGTTTACAAATGTGGAAGAATATGTTACATGAGTGTTGGCATCATATGCGAAGAAGCAAGTAGGGGCATACATGCAGATCTAGCACTGAGGCAACTCATCCAATTTTTAAAAGTGATTCTCACCATTGAAAACCCTTGTAAATATCGTTTCACCTTTTTGTAGCTCCATTTTGTGCAAGTTGAGGAGTTCTCGAGCTTGAGGAGCTTTAGAAGTAATTGCCTACCAAGTTTCATAATTTTCAGAGCTCGTTTGAGCCTCCAAACTAGTTTAGGGACCTAATTTTTATCTAGGCCGACACTAGGTCTAAACAGGATCAAAGCTAGTCAAAAACTATAAATAGAGCTAGAGAGCTCATTTTTTAGGCTAGCTTGTTGTAGATTTGAGCTTGTATGAGAACTCTTTGGCAATAGAAGTTACTCCATTGTCTCTCTCTCTCTTTGTTCTTGCGTGTGTGTGCATGTGTGTATGTGTGTGCATGTTTGTGTGCTTCTCACTCACACACTTGTGCCATCACTTGTTCGAGGTCTTCATACCATCCTCATGTCTTCCCAAATTGACATTAAAGGAGGTGCTACTCATCACTGAGCTACACCAAATTTTGGCACCGTTGTCGGGGATCGAGCTTTGAGGATGAGCGTGTGATGGTAAGATGTAGAGAGGATGCGTTGGAATGGTAAGTAGTAGGTAATTTTCTTGTTTTTCACCATTTTCTCCATCTCCATCTCCATCTCCATCTCCATCTCCATCTCCATCTCCATCTCCATCTCCATCTCCACCTTCCTTTATATTTCCACTCCCATTTCATTCACCTCATTTGCATAGTGCGAGTTTGAGAGAGAGAGCGAGAGTGCTTTGCTATTTTTGTGTGTTTTCTTGCATGATCTTGCAGGTTTCAGCATCCTCACCATCTCCAACAAGCTCTGCAGGTACGAAATTCTTCTGCGCAAGCCCCAAGACGTCGAACTCGAGCTATCATGACACACCAAAAAATTGACCCCATTGTGAATCTGAGTGCACCATGACACAGCGCAGGCTGAGAGCTCCGAGGATCATTAGGTTTATCTATAGAATTCACCATATTCCAGTCTATCGCGACACACCGAGGTATCGCAACACACGGACCTATTGCGACACACCCACCTATTGCGACACACCGAGGTATCACGACACATAGAGGTATCGCGACACACCGACCTATCGCGGCACACCGAGGTATCGCGACACACCCAGGTATCGCGACACACCTAGGTATCACGACACACCAACCTATCGTGACACACTGATCGATCGCGACACACCCATCTATCACGATACACCCATCTATCACGACACATCGACCCGATCTATCGTGATACACCGGCTTTATGCATAAATTTTTTAAGGGGTGTAATTGTGTAATTATGGTTATTTTTGGGCTTGATACTAAATTGGGACTACCTTAGAGCCTTAGAAGTGGGCAAAATACCTAGAAAACCTTAGATGAATTTCTTGAACCCTGAGAGCCTGTTTTGACCCCTAAGTGCCTGAATGCTCATAACTTCACCATACGAACTCCAATTGATGAGATTTTGGTCTCGTTGGAAAGAACCCTGAGAGTCTGTTTTGAGACCTAAGTGCCTAAATGGTCATAACTTCACCATACGAACTCCGATTGATGAGATTTTGGTCTCGTTGGAAAGCTTGTTGAGAATCCTACATGGACCTCAACTAGTTTCTATAAGAATCATATGTGGAGTTTTAAAACATGTATTTTTAAGTTGGCCATTAGGTGGGATTAGGTGGTCCTAGGAATTTTGGGGGCACAGTGAGCTGTTCCAAAAAGGGGCTATACTTCTTATTGTGTGTCTATCAATTCATTGTGATCAAGGGCAATATTAACTTGTGAACCTTTGCAGGAACATTGTGAGCAATCAAGGCATTCAAAGCAACCTAGCAAGGAAGAATACCAAGCTTGGGAGAAGGCTTCCTGGGCTTATGTAGCAATCGAAGCAACAAGTGATTTGAGGTTGGAAGTTCTCTCAACCTCCTTTGTCAATTCCTAGCTTAGGCTAAGTGCGACTTAGGTGTGGTGAGTAATTAGAGCGACGCTAGGCACGAATCAAGTCCAAGAGAACTAATCAACTAAGTACAAGCATTAAGTAGATCTTAAGTGCAAAAACTCTAAGGAAAAGAAGTCAACTTGAATCGAGCAATTATCAAGTGCGCAATTCACTTAAGTATTCCTGACAACGTTATTTCAAACAAGGGCTTAACACACTAATCAACTAAAAAGAACAAAGCGATTGATACGAAGTAATACTGCAACAAGATTGTACGTGGGACTAGAGGGGTGGAGAAACCAGGAATATGAACATAAGGTCAGGAAGATACTTAGTCCGAGATAGACAAAGCCTCAGGTCTTCTGAAGCTAGTGTCAATCGTACTGCTAGGTCTTAGGCCCAGCAGCTGAGTGATTATCCATACACTCTAAGTTCAGAAACAAGCGATTTTGAGATGTCCTATAACATGGAGAGACCAGTGGGTAGTTCAAGAGTGGCGTACCTAGAAAAGCCAGAAGGACCTTACAAGACTCAATTGGAATATATCAAGACCAATCATCTAGGTGCTTGCATCTATGAAGACCGCTTGAGAAGGTCTGTGGTCCATATTAAAAACCCAGATCAACCCCATGGACTAGAACATCCGGTACTCAAGTTTGAAAATGGAGCATATCTAGATAAAGAAGGAACTATTTATGTGTCACCACCCTTCCAGACAGGACAGACGAGTTCGGCAATGCGATTGTAGAGGCTGATATGGGCGACATTGAACAAGGAAACCTAGGAAAAGAGCCAAAAACCCATCAAGGCAAGTCAGTCCTGACGAGAATAATCACTCTAGAGTGGGTTCCCCAGGACAATAGGAGCATAGATTTACTCGTAAATCGAGAGACGGATGAGGCTTTTTGGAGGTATAAGCTTGAGAAGCCTAACGAAGTGGGAGCACTTACCATCTATGAATTCAAAGATCCCGACAGCCTAGGCAAAGTGACCTACTTAGATGATGCTTCAGAGAGGATCTTCATGGTTACAGAGCATGGTAGACATGCCTACACTTGGAAGGGTGAATTTATTTTTCCCCAGCCAAGATCTAATGTCTCCTATAGTCATCCAGGAGCTGGGACCTCCCAAGCTCATGGAGCTCATAGGGACAAAAGTAGAGACAGGCCAGAAGTAAGTTTTGCCAACCCCTTGGGAAGAGAAAGGATGAGAACGGAAACGGATAGGGAAGAAATTGAGAGACCTAGAGCCCCAAGAAACCAAAGAAATGCTGATGATTTCCCCTTGCCAAAGCCTAGGGAACACACTAGGACCCTGAGCCCAACCCAGCTGGTTAAGTCCATGAAGAATTACTTTGATGGCATTGGAGACCCTTATGACCATGTGGCGGAATTTAGGCAAGTCTTGAGAGCTAAACAAGTTGAGGATCTATTCACGGAGTACAATGCTTTTGATCTAACCCTTAGAAACACAGCCCTTACATGGTTCCAACCACTACATGAGAGGCAGTTTAGGAGCATCGACCAACTTTTGGAAGCTTTCGTCAGAGAGTTTTCTAAGAGTGGTATATGGCATAATACTTCCTCACTGATTCATAGCTTCAAGCAAACACCTCAAGAGACGGTTAGACTGGCAGGAAGACGGTTTAGGCAATACCTAGAGAGGTGCCTGGTGCCTGAGTTACCCACACCAGCCAAACAGGTGGCTTTATTCTTAGATGGATTGCCGAACACCAAGCTCATATCATATGTGTATCTGAAGGACCCCAGAACCATAGAAGAATGTGTACGTATGTGCATAGACATTGAGGATAATCTAGGAGAGAAACTGGAGCTTTCAAAAATCTACAAGGATTTAGATAGCTCTAGCAGCCTCACTTCCGGTCAATCCACATCTATTGAGGAATTTGATGAGAAGGTAGCTCAAAAACTAGGTGTTTCCAGCAAACAAATTCCAAGATTTGCTCTAGGGAAATGATGTTATACCTGTGGAGGAGACCATATGGTGAGTGTATGTCCCATTATGGCTCAACCCCAAGTGAATCCTAGTAACTAGTAGTGCACCATCAAGTGAAGGTATACCAACCACACCGCACAAGACTGCCCTTATAACAAACAAATTGTCAGGAAAAATTACCCTCAGCGATATCCACAATAGGGTAGACTCCAGACTTAGTACCCCCCACAGTAGTATGGTAGACCCCAACAATCCTACCAACCACGCTATCAAGGGCAGCAGAGACCTCAGCCAGTCCTAGCGTAGCAACCCGCTACTCCAACCAATGTGATTCCAGCGAAATATGCATCTGCGGAAGAACATCTGAACATAGCCATAGTCCCAGTAACACCATTGCTATCAGAAAGTGACCCAAGTGATCATAGTTTTGACTCTACACATATTGATAGCCCATAGGCTTACTACATGCAATCACTCGAGAACAATGAGTCATACTATTATGAAGAACCCAGTGAATCTAGCTGGGAGCCAGATTATACGAATGTCATGTACGCAAACCCCAACTCTAGACCTCAACCTAGGCAGATGAGACCTCCATTTCCTAGGGGGCCACGCTTCCGATGTCAGGGAGATCACCTTATTCGTGGTTGCCCTCTACCGGCACCTACACAAACCCAATCTGTGACAATTCAAGGCTTTTGCTTAGACTATGGAAAGGAGCATTTGTTACGAGAGTGTCCCAAGAACCCCATCACCATGCCAAAAATCGCTCCTATCAATGTTATTGGGCTAGTAATAGACTCTACAGGAAGCATAACTTCCACAGCCCCAGTGCAAGTGGTCACTAGAGCTCAAGCTTTGCAGCAAAACCAAGGTTTAGGTCAAGAAAAAAGTTCTAGGTTAGCGAGATGGAGAGCATAACCAAGAAAAGGACAAGAGCTTGGAGAGATAGCCGGGAGAGAATGAAGAGACAATGGTCGAAGAAAATGAGCGAACTTGAGAAAAGCTTGAGAGAAACAAAAGCAAAGATAATGGAACTCACATCTCAAAATCACTCTCACACTACCCCACCACCACCATTTCCCTCTCCCTCCAACACATCACGTTCCATTCCCCAACCTTCTAATCAACCACACGTAACCCACCCACCACCCAAAGTAGGATCAGTCCTAGCTGATCCCACTCCTGAGGATCTAGACATGATGCTTAAAGCATATCAGGCCAGAATCCAAGAAGGGCCAAATGTGACAGATCATGACAAATGTTACCCTAGAATGATCTAGAGATAGAGAGAACAAAACTTTGTGCTAAGATGGTAGAATTGGCACAAGCCATGTTTGAAGCTAGTCGCTTGTTCAATGCTCTAGCTCCACTAGGACACCATTGCATTTTGACGGTCTATTAGATAGATTGGAGAAGTTACTTGCAAAGTCTGGAAAAGGAGCCATCTCACAATCTAAAGAGAGTGCAAGTGATAGAATAAGCATTCCTCCCCAGGAAGATTATGTGCCTAACTCCCCTGAACCAGACACCTCTTCTTCTATGAATCGGTATTCACCAGAATTCCTGTGAGAGATTCAGGAAGAGAAATGGGCTAAAGAAAGTGAACACCCTCCTCCAATTGAACTTGTGGATGACGCACACGATCAATTCCCACAAGACATTTCGTCCATTTATGGAGAGCAGGAGAGTGCCCACTCTCATGAAAGGTTAGACTTTGAGTCTAATTCCTTGCAAGAATTACCACATTTCACAGGCCCATGGGAAACTAAGTCTACTTGCATGAGAGCGCCCACGGTCATGATAAGAAATGAAGACTCTATCATACCTAGGAATATGGAGGTAGTAAAGAACACTAAAGTGCAGTGCAACCTCACTTTAGAAGAGCTACTCAAGGTTAAGCCTGAATTGTGGAAACATGTAGCCAAACAAGTGTCAGACGTAGCGAAATCTCGTTACCAGGAAGGATCTCATAGAACAGTGCCAGAAATACCATTGGATAAGATAGGAGACATGAGTGAAGGAGAAGAAGGAAATACCTATCTTCCCGTTACCCATCAAGGATACACAACCAAGGCAATTCTGGACTCATGTGCAGGAGTTGCAATTGCTACCACTTCCCTATGGAAGCATTGGGGCAAGCTAGCACTCCGGCCAATGAGAATGAAATTGCAAATGGCCGATGGTCATATTGAGAGGTCCTTAGGATTGCTAGAAGGAATAACTCTCACTACATGTGTAGAGTTTGAGCATACATTTGCTATATGTGACTTTAGCAAAAATCAGGCCTATGAGATGATTTTGGGAAGACCATTTATGCGATAGTTGCAAGTGGTACAGGATTGGGGAACCAATTCCTTGTATTTGCAACACTTAGGTGTTACAACCAAAGTCAATCTCAAGGATTACTCTCATAGAGATGTCCCTCCCATCCAATGGAATCCAATCCATAGAGCCAAGGATTACACAGAGTCAGTGGACTCCAAAGGATCAAGATCATCATGGATGCATGAAGACACACACTTGTGGATGTGTAAAGTAGAAGTAAAAGAGAAGGAGAGAGAAAAAGCCAGAGAGATAGGTGCGAAGGAAACTCAAAGATCGATTCAAGATCCAGCCTATGCACTTGTAGTATTTCCAGACGAAGAATTTGAAGCCCACGGTTGGGCAGAAATTTTAGCAACAATGGACGTAGCCATCAATGAAGAACGGTGGACACCCCATTGCGATGAGGATGGCTATGACATTTTAGTCTTCACAATAGAGCCAATTCTGTGTGATCCAATTATTGAAGAATGTGAACCTAGCACTCATGCATTTGAGGATGCAAGTGACTCCGATCTTGAGTCAATCATTATGGACCTCCCTTTTGCATCAGATGAAGAATAATTCTATGAAGTAGAAGCTCACCCTCAGAGACACGAGGAAGGTATGAATGAGGTGAGATTAACCACACAAGTGACCACCAAGAGTGAAGGAAAGAAAATAATGAAGAAAGAGGGAAGAAGAATCTCTATTCGAAGTCCCTGAAAATTTTAAGAAGTATGAGATAGAAGACAAGAGAGTCATGATAAGAATGCCTAAACGTGATGTTCAAGCGGGCAAGGCCTATGATAATAAAGAAACCACGAAGAAAATTGTGGTAGCCATAGAAGAAGGAGAGGAGAGATGCACATACATTGGACATGACCTTACTGAAGACGAACAGCAAGAGTTGATAGCTTTGCTAAGAGAGTACAGAGATGTATTCACTTGGAGCTACAAGGACCTGAAAGGTGTAGACCCTGACATATGCTCCCACATGATCCCCATGACCTCAGATGCCAGACCCTCCAAGCAAAAGCCATACACATATAATGATAATTATGCTGTCAAGATCAAAGAAGAGATAGATCGCTTGGTTGAAGCTGGATTTATCTATGAAATTGAGCACACTGAGTGGGTATCCCCCATTGTAGTGGTGCCCAAGAAGAATGGCAAGCTACGTGTATGCATTAACTTGAAGAAGGTCAATGCAGCCACTATTCAAGATAAATATCCACTTCCCATCACTGAACATCTCTTAGAAAGAGTAGCTGGCAAGGAAGTGTACAGCTTCCTTGATGGATTCTCTGGCTACAATCAGGTAGCCATCGCTCCAGAAGATTAGCATAAGACGGCTTTTGCCATAGAATGGGGCATATTTGCTTTTCGAGTAATGCCATTTGGTCTTACCAATGTGCTAGCCACTTTTCAGAGGTTGATGTGCCATGTGTTTAAGGAATTCTTGAGGAAGAATTTAGAAGTCTATGTTGATGATCTATGTGCTCATTCCAACATTCGACAGACACATATACCTGAACTCAGGCAAATCTTTGACAAATGTAGAGAATATCAAAGTCTCCCTGAACCCAGAAAAGTGTGTTTTCATGGTCAGGAAAGGCAAGATTCTAGGACACATAGTGTCAAAGAACGGCATATCCACGGATGAGGAGAAAGTGAGCTGAGCCATTGCAGAGCTACCAAGGCCAAAGAATGTCAAAGAAGTGCAAGCTTTCATGGGGCATTGTGGCTATTACCGACGTTTTATACACATGTATGCCATCATTGCAAAGCCTCTGTACGAACTTTTGACCAATTTTGAGTGGACTGATGAATGTGAGAAATCCTTCAATGAGCTTAAGAGACGATTGTGTTCAGCACCAATCTTGACTACGCCAGATTGGAACAAGCCATTCCATGTCCATGTGGATGCATCCAATTATGCTATTGGGTGTGTACTTGCACAACCTACGGGTGAAGGTAATATGGATCTTCCAATTGCCTATGCTAGTAGACAGTTGAATGCAGCTGAAAGAAATTATACCACTACTGAAAGAGAAGGATTAGGCATGGTATATGCGGGTAAGAATTTAGACACTATTTGCTTGCAAATAAGTTTAAATTTTTTACTGATCATCAAGCACTATTGTACTTGGTAAACAAGCCATGCAATACAGCTAGATTAGTAAGATGGTTCCTCTTGCTAATGGAATATGACTTTGAGGTAGTGGTGAGAAAGGGCAAGACTCACTTGAGAGCAGATCATCTCTCAAGGCTCACATCCGAAGAGGCCCCACAAGGAGTATCAGATGACCTTCTTGATGCTTACTTGTTCAATTTAGAAGTTGTACCACAGTGGGCCAAGACCTTAGTGCCAATACTTACATATGGGCCTAAACACCCAGTGGTAAACACTCAAGATAGGGAGGTAGTAAAATCCTAGAAGTACCATATCATGGCAGGGAGTATGTACAAACATACAGATCAAGGAATATTAGCCTGTTGTGTGGAAGAGGATGAGTACACAAAGTGGTTGCAATTAGCACATGTGGGTGCATTAGAGCAACACTACTCGAGGCCAAGAACCTTACAAACACTTAGGAGACTCAGAGTGCACTGGCCAACTATGGAAGCAGATGTTCATAGGATGTGCAAGGAATTCCCAATCTGCCGCACTAAACCATCAGTGGAACATGCCACTCTTTACCGAGAGTCTTTAGTGCCAGATTGGAGTGAACCCTTAGTAGCCTTTTTGAGGACGAAAAGCTTTCCCCAAGATATGACGTTGGCTAGACAAAGGAGCTTAGAACAAGAAGCTTTAGATTATACGCTCATTGGAGATAATCTATACAGAAGGGGAAAAGATGGGTATCTTAGATTATGTGTCCGCAAGAGTGAATATCTCAAGATCTTGGAAACTGCTCACCAAGGTGTAGCAGGAGGACACTTCGGACTAGATAGGGTGATCAACGCAACACTATTTGCAGGTCTTTGGTGGCCCACACTTCATATGGATGCACATACCTATATGAAGAAGTATGATGTTTGTCAGCAAACTCAGTACCCTATACGTAAAGATGAGATGCCATTGAAACCTATGATAGGCGGACGTGCATTCTCTAAGTGGGGAATATATACCTCTAGGATCTTCGATCTTGAACGTTTAGGTGAAACACGATTGAGAGTTGCAGCAGGAATTTATGCAGCCAAGAAGAGACAAAAGGCATATTTCGATACACATGTGAAGGATAAGGGTTTGAAAGCAGGAGACCTAGTCCTAGTCTACA
Organism: Ceratopteris richardii; assembly: GCA_020310875.1. Classification (NCBI taxonomy): domain Eukaryota; kingdom Viridiplantae; phylum Streptophyta; class Polypodiopsida; order Polypodiales; family Pteridaceae; genus Ceratopteris; species Ceratopteris richardii. The sequence goes on from CM035419.1 coordinate 184,558,150, forward strand.
CCTTGAAGCAACATGTACGAAAATTAGAGAAGAGAGGCTATGGACCAATGATTATCAATAGGATCTCCACAAGTGGAGCAGTACAACTAGCCACTCTAGAAGGTGACATCCTACCAAGTTATATAAGCGGATGCAGAGTCAAGTTATATCAAGAACCCCTAACGGAAGAGATGCTAGATCGACTCAATACTGCAAAAAAACGTAAGGAAGAGGAAAAGCGAATTCGAGAAGAAGCACAGGTAGAAGCTTTAGAATGCATCCGGCGAATGAAATTGAGAAGACAAGGTAGAGATCAGCCCATGCCTGACACTCATGAAGCTCTAGGTTACCTTATGGCCATGTGCGAGGCTTCAGGTGAACGGCCCCATAGGATAGTTGATCGACGACCTTTTGTGACCCTAGAAGTAGGAGAAGGAGAGAGTGCAAGGACCGTGAGAGCTTTAATTGACTCTGGAGTGGCCAATAGTGCAGTACGACTTTCTTACTGCCAAAAATTACAATTGAAGATCCATCCTATAGAGGCATATCTCATAGGGCTAGGGGGTGTTGAAACCCCTTGTATGGGAGAGGTGGAACTTCCCCTCTACATTCAAGAGGCCCTAATGGCAGTAAAAGTGCTAGTATGTGAAGACGAGGACCTTACCAAACCTCTAGTCTTGGGCCAAGGCTAGATCTATGATCATGCAATCAACCTCAACCTAAGAAGTGGACTTCTTTAGGCTTGGGTGGGCCAAAACTGGCTCATGATTGAGTTAGAAAATCAAGCACTCATGCCATTAGAAAAGGCACCAAATCTTGGTCCCTCAAGGAACCCACATGAAGATAACGATGCTATTCTTGTCCAAAGTTCTATGGTGTAGAGGATCGTCACTCTTGACGAAGATACAAAAGTTAATAAGGACTTCTCTTCTTTTCCAAAGTGGATTCGAGAAAGGCAGGCCGGGCAGCACACAACACCAAGGAGGCCGATGATCAAGAAGCACGAGCATCAACCTGTGCAATATGAAGTACCTCATGGCATGAAGCAGATCTGGATATGCAAGGGTAAAAAAACCACAGCTCTCAAGACAGATTCCCAAGGAAGTCAACAAGCTACACCATCAAGGATTACAACGAAGGAGTCCCCTAGGCAACACTCTAGACACCATTTCTATTTGGGTTCCTAAGCGGTCAATGAAGGCTATCCCCAATGCTCGACAGATATGGGTGCCCAAGACCTGCTTACAAGCTCAAATAGCTTCACCTCCATTCACAAGAATGAATCAACACTCACAAGCACTCTTGGCAAACATCTCAAGGCAGACACCTACACCCCACACCATTATAGCTTCAGCCAAACCTAGGAATATCGGGAAATGGGTACCCCAAAGGTCCCAAATCCAACACAATTTGGTCCATAAACCTTTAGATATCATCACCTTTAAAGGCTATGATGCCACAATCAAAGTTTGGAGACTTAAACCCCGCATCAAACCCCTTGACCCAATTTTGTAAATCCTTCCACTCTAATGTAGGTGCATTCTGAGTGCATTGCATATCCAAAGTATGCATCTAGGATGACACTAACCACTAACCAACATTCACAACCATCACAAACACTTCACCCCTAACCACTAACCACTTGGAATGTCATGTTAGTATTGTGGAGGGAACATCATTACATCCTATTTCCTATGCAACACTAATGTGCCTCTCTTCTTCTAGCAGATTAGCATCACCAGCTACCAACAGTCCCATGGCAGAAGCAGCAGGCACGGGCTCCCAAGCAGGCACTAGTTCTCAAGTCGATTGTGAGACCATGCCCGTGGAGGCCCCATTGACAGCTGGGCTTGAAGATTATCTCAATGTGAGACGAATTCCCATCTTGGATCCACCAAGTGGCTTAACAAAAAGAGTAAAAGGACACTCTCATTGGTTCAATGAGATGCCAGGAGATTCGGGGGATGTAGACCACATCTAGGAGTCCAAGTTGGAAATGAGACGAGCATGGTGGACATTTCAATTCTTCTCACGAGAGTTTGAAGCACTACAAAATGTAGCACCTCTTCAAGATATTTGGTAGAAAGCGGGATTGAAGGACTACTTTAGCGCATCCTTGCCTAAGCCACATTTTCTCAGATGCTACTATTTAATTGCAACTCTTAAAGCGACAGGAGATCGTGATCAGCCAGGCACATTCCTTGTGCCCTCTCTATCAAACCACGAAGAGATGAAAAAGTTCGAGCTGAACATAACTTTAATTAAGGAGGCCCTCCAGATGTACGACACCCATGTGCCCTCTGATCGAAACCCTTTGATACCGGAATCTATGAAGAACAGTAAGCTCAAGAAGTTGAAAGAGATGTGTGCCCTCACCCCAAATATTGCCATACCATTGCGCATGTGCCTTCAGCACTTTGCATTCCCTACTCAAGACCGATTCACATAGCCTCACAAGAAGATTTGGTACGGACTATACCTAGCGGAGACAGGGAGTCTACCTATTAATATGCTAGTGTGGATCCTCGATCAATTATATGAAGCAGGCAAACGAGGAGTAAGGAAGCCTTCATTGAATGGTTGTTGTGCCATTACCAGAAAGAGGAGAGTGAAGAGGAAGCCCCTGCATACACTACTCAACTCAGGCGGCTATACGAAACTATCAAACAAGTACAAAAAAGACATAAGTTGTCAGAAGAGGCAAACAGAGCAATGATCAATCACATGTTACAAGTCAAAAATGTGGACCCTCACTTCATCGAATCATTGAATCTTCTAGCAGACACATGTGGGATAGTAGAAGCCATGCGGACTATGGTACATCATACTCCCCCTCAATATGACCAACGAAGGCTGGATACGCGACCGCAAAGGGGTAAGATGATTCAAATGGAAGTCTCTACCTCACTCCCTACCATATCTCAAGAAGACATTCACATGACCAGCCCCACTGACACTGATGCACCCGACGAAAGCACACAGATACCATCTCCACCATCGCCTCCCATCCATCCCACCGAAACCCTTACCACTAGAATTCCTGAACAACCAGTATTTACCCTTAATGAACCTATATCACACACCACCCTTTCTCCATCCTTCCCTTTACCTATATCCACCATTTCTAGACAATTTCTCGAACCTCAGATAAGTCATTCTGCCACCCATCAAACCATAATAGGTCACCCTTCCTATCTACCAGCTCTAGGACAGCCACCTGCCTCTACCCAAACATTAACACACCCATTTTCCCTCACTACTACATTCCCTCTTTCCCAACCCCAACCCACTGTGCCCCTCTCAACCTCCTCAGAACCGACACAAACCACCCTGCCTCCATTTTGGGCAAACCTTGTAAATATGATGTGATAACTTGATGATTATAATAGGAATCCCCTTTCCCAACCCACCTCTCCCACGTTCACGGCCACCACTAACACACCTCCCACCATTCCAGTATTCACGATTCACACTTCACACACAATCACGTCTGACCCCATGGACATTTCACCCTCCACAGAACCACCCACCACCATTTTCGTCTCCACATCACCAATTTTTACTTCAAACACATCACCACTTACACCCACTATACACACAACATCCACCTTTCCCTTTCCCATTTCCTGACCCCTTGCATCTCCCATCCCCACCTCTATATCCACTTCATTTAGTCATGCATTAGACACCATGTTCGAAGCTTCCACACAGCTTAAATAGGAGTATAGATTATTGGAAGAGAAGAGCTTTGTAATCTGTCAGCCTATCTCCAAGCGCGTGTCAATGCTCTAGAGTTGCGTAATAGTGAATTGCAACAAAACTATACCTCACTCCAGCAATCCTATGCAGAGATGGAGCCCAAACATATAGAGTGAGGTAAATTGACCGAAGAGCAACTCAACTATCAATTAACCCACAATGCCCAATTACAAAGGAACATGGCGTTACTTCGACGACACCTAGCAGCAGCCCAAGAAGAGAACAGAAGATTGCAACAACAGAATCAAGAAAATCTCAAGGCAGCCATTGAAAACACTCCCGGGGCACCCATAGATCCTGCTAAATTCCAAGCTATCCCCTCAGGTATTGGAAGATTATGCGAACCTCTTGGAAGCGCACGACCACCTTGCAGACCAAGTGAAGGAACTACAAAAACAACAAGTGCTCAGACCGCCTACAACAAAACCTAGAGAAATGGTTAGCGTCGCTACTTCTCCACCACCAGAATCCTCAACTGCTAACGAGGTACTTGAGCTACGACAACAAGTCGCAGAGTCAAAGATTAAATTGTTACAATATGAACGACCTCCATCTCCACCCGATCAACCGTCACAAGAAGAGGCAGTTACCATTCCGATGGAAGAAACATTCGAAGACAATTATGAACCTCAACCTCTTCCAGGAGGCAGAGTCACTGATGAAGGACAAGACACATATGAGGAACCCCCTCCTGTATGGATGAAACAAGTAGAAGAAATGGGTCAAACTCACGAAGAGCGAATCGTCACTCAGAGGCTTGACATGAAAGCTATTGAGGAAAATGTGCTCCACTCATAATATTTTAAGAAACTATCTCCTAAACGGCTAATAACCAGTTCAAAACTAAAGTATAAGCCTTATTTTGTGCATTGGCAGATTACAATGCTGAGATTAAACGCGTCACCAATCAGTATCCCTCATTTGCAACGCAGTTCCAACCGGAAGACATTCTTGAAGCGGCTAGAAAAGGTGCCATATTCCAACCCACCTAGCGTCAAAAGTTACTGGAGACTTATCCAGACATGCTTCGAACATGGGACCATGCCCCCATGCACTTAAAGTATAATCCATGCTTTGGGCCAGTGCAACGGCGACGATCATGGAAAGCCTTTGCCATAAAGGTTCAGAACAATGCTAACTGTAAAGTATGGCTCAATTACCCATCCATTACACCACCAATAGGCACACCTATCGTAGCCTACATCATGGCTACTATCATACGCTAGATGCCACGACTACAACCCATGCCCGATGTCCCTGCTTAGATGATGCTAAAGATCCTGGATATGATGCAGATAGTACTAAAGACCTTCTGCAATGTACGTAACATCCAGCCTTCGATCTCGGGCTTTATAAATGGTAATTATGACTTACTCTATGATATGAGCACAACCCCTAGTATCCGGGTTGCTTATGCTTGGCATGAGAGGATTAGATATCTCTCAGCTTGCTATCAACAAACATTTGATGATATGTTTACCACGAGGTTTTGGGAATCTCACTCGGAAATGTCTGCGCCACGACCAACCCATCTTCTACAACTATTTGCATGCGAATAGACAATGCACTCAGAGCTATATACAACACCACAACCTGACATTTTGGGCACGGTTAATTGGGATGCTCTTCAAAGAGATCTTGTCAGGGGACTCAGGATCAGAGAACAAGAATTAGCAACCGATATAATTCAGCACTACATTGATCACCCCGTGGAGCAAAGGTCTATCAGAGATGACAAATGATAGGGGGGGAGAGTGTTTGCATCATACGAGAAGAAGCACGTACGGGCATACATGCAGATCTAGCACTGAGGCAACTCATCCATTTTTTTCCAATCCTTACATTATTTTAAAAGTAATTCTCATCACTAAAAACCTTTGTAAATACCGTTTCACCTTTTTGTAGCTCCATTTTGTGCAAGTTGAGGAGTCCTCGAGCTTGAGGAGCTTTAGAAGTAATTGCCTACCAAGTTTCATAATTTTCAGAGCTCGTTTGAGCCTCCAAACTAGCTTAGGGACCTAATTTTTAACTAGGCCGGACACTAGGTCTGAACAGGACCAAAGCTAGTCAAAAACTATAAATAGAGCTAGAAAGCTCATTTTTGAGGCTAGCTTGTTGTAGATTTGAACTTGTATGAGAACTCTTTGGCAATAGAAGTAACTCCATTGTCTCTCTCTCTTTGTTCTTGTCGTGTGTGCGCATGTGTGTGCATGTATGTGTGAAGAGATGGATAGGTATGTGCTTGAAGATGAAGACTTGATCCAATGGTTTGTGTGCTTCTCACTCACACACTTGTGCCATCACTTGTTCGAGGTCTTCATACCATCCTCATGTCTTCCCGGATTGATATTAAAGGAGTTGCTACTCATCACTGAGCTACAATGAGGATGGTCAAAAATTGAGTTATGCATAATAGAGGTTGGTAGTATTGTACTCAAAGTGGGGGGTGTCACTGGTGAAAAGTAAGAGGGCTTTGTAATGAAAAGAAGGTTGTTGGGGAAAGGGAATTGATGAAATGGAAGGGATGAGGAAATGATTGGGAGGGATTGGGGAAATATTGACGTGGAAAAAGGGGATGTAGGGTAAGGTGGAAGGAGTGGAGATAGGTTGCATTGGGGCTTGTGCTATGACACTCAAGATGGGTTGATCAAAGAAGGATGTGCTAAGATACACATGGGAGACTGAATGTACAGGTGACTGGAGGGTGGATTCTGAGGTTGAGGTGAGGTCCAAAATGGTGGTGGATATGAATGTTGATGGATGTGGGGGAGAATCAATGATAATAGCTTCATTGTGGGGTGGCATATCGATAACTATTATGGCTTCTTGTTGATTGGAGGACTATACTTTGACAAGTATGCATATGTATTCACATGGTCTAGACATTAATTGGACACATCAGGGGCAAAATTACGGTAAAGGCTTCCATTTGAGGAAATGTAGTGCTTCCACAGTGCCCACTACTTGAACTAGTTCATTACAAACAAAGTTTCAAATCTGCCACTGGCCAATTCTTGTTGTACGAGATCTTTTTGCTTTGTTGTTCCATAACCTGATGGCTTGCCCACATAGCTTTCATATTTCGATAGAGCTTTTGGATGGCAATCATATATGCAGCTACATCTCATGTGTCCTCCTCCTTGGTGCTTGTGTCACCTTGAGTTTTGGTTTGCTGCTTGTGTAGTCCTTGTTGATCATCCTCTTGCGATTCTTTGATTTGCTGACTCTCTTCATTTTCATTATCTTCCTTAATGAATGTTTTGTCTTCCTCATTGGAACTTGATACTCTTTGAGTGCCCTCGTGTTCTAGTGAGGAGTTAGGATAGCTCTAGTGTTCATACTCCTATGAGAAAAATTGAGCTTCGAAGAACTGAAACTCGCTTGACAAAGCATCTCGCATCTCAAAGTTGAATGTCATATTAAGTGGTTTCGTCTCTAGGTTTGGTATAGGGAAAGTAAATGCACCAGTGCCAATAAAGGTTGTGACTTCCCTTGCTGTTGTATCCGTAGTGGCTGTAGGTGTCATCGTAGTTGCTTGAGAGGGTATGGCCACACTAGCTGTTCCTTCTGATGTGATCGATTGGGACAGATGGATTCAAATAGGGGGTATTACCAATAGGGGTTGTATGGGTGATTGTTTGGGTGATGGTTGAGTGAAGGGTGATGCAGGTACTTGTAGACATGGTATGGTTCCTCTCATTCGTTTGCTTGTCCTTGACTTTAGTGTTTTACGAAACTTCTTAGCACCTTTGAACTTTTTCAATTTTGCACTTGACAGAGCTCTCTCAACCGAAATGTCATAAGCTAAACACATGTACGCAACTCTGGTGATTGTGCAAAATTTGTGAATGACTCTCTTCCTAGTCCATCTTTGTTTGGTGAAATACAGCTATTCCTAAATCCAACTAGCGAGATCAATAGTCTAGGGTCTCATATTTGCAAGATATAATCCAGAACAAATGCATTTTTAAGGCAATGTGAAACGATCCTGAGCCGAGACGGCAAAATTTTGCATGCAAATTTGTAATGGCTTTGACAATTCAGGAGTAATGGTCGAGATATCATCCCACTTCAAGATTTCACCTTTTTTCATAGGTTCAAGTATCAGTCTTTCCCTCTCTATCGGTGTATGTGTTCCATGAATCTTCAATGCGGCTCTAATAAGGTTGATTGAGAGGTAAAACTTTTTGAACAATGGGTCTATGACTAATGATGGCAAGATGAATGTGCCTGGAAGCTCCTTCCTTACTAGTGCTAGTAAGGTTGTGACTAGATAATAACAGCAATAGAAATTGGGTTTGGGATGGGGTGCACTAAGATATTCAATGAATCCTACCCTTGCCCAAATTGTTCTTAATTCCTCTGAATACTGAAGAGCCTCAAAATCTCGTGAGAAGAATTGATATCTTCCCAACGTGTCTCTGCTATAGCATAAGGTTGCATTGTAGATGTGGTCTACATCAGCCAAGGGTCCTGCTAAGTCTTGGAACCAATGTGACTTACTGTGTACCTTCTCTGTCCTTCCTATGGGAGGATCATCCATAGGCATTGGTCCCATGAAGTCCTGAAAATTTGGAGGCCTTATTGAAGGATGAACATCACCCAGAAGGTTCTCAAAATCCATTGTTGGCATGTCGGTGCCAACACAGGAAGTTTGTTCGACTTGCATTGTGATTCTAAGTGTTTGTGTAAAACATCTGCTACAGAAGGATAACACATTGGCATATAAATAATTTATGATCCCAATAAAGTGACCGCAATCCCTTTCCATTACTGATGTGTGGCTCGTGCAGCTTTGTGTGTGGGGTGATGGTGTAATGATATCTCAATAACTAATGCAAGTCTCTAGACTTCCTACATGCACTGAATAATCCATACATATTTTTCAGGAGAGATGTCATTACAATGATTAGTGGGTTAGTAGTGATTACATTTTACAAGGATCAAGGGTTAGGGAGTGTTTACAAGGATGAAGGTTAGTATAAGGAGGTTTCATACTATACAATGGGGTGTATGGAGTGTTTGGGGGATTTTTAGCACCCACTTTCTAAGGGTTGGTGAATGATCATGATTCCTTGGGTGAGACACAAGGGATGGATTTGGAGGTGATGAGGTTGGTGAGTGGTGTGTTGTCAGAGGAGTCACTATTACATGGCTTGGTTTTGAGCTATGAGATAGGCTTTGGGTATCCAGACTTGAGTGGGGTTGGGATTGGTTGTCAGATATTTCTTCGGTGCCCATGCTTGTCAAATTCTCATTGATGGAGAACGTCTAGGTGTTCTAGAACGTTGAGGTTGAGTCGGATTTGTCTTAACTTTTTGTCCTGCACGGTTAGAGATGGTTGATGAATTCTTACCTTTTGGTACTCATACTTGCTTTGTATAGGTTGTTGTGGTATGCATGTGCTTCTTCCACACGATGGTCTGGTGTGGTCATCAGTTGGGATTTCCAAGTCATGGTTGACTTTTTGTGGTGGTGGTTGAGAGGTTGGGTAGACACTCTGCCTTGGAAAAGAAGGGAGCTCCAACACTTGCATGACCTGCCATCAGGAGGTGAGGTATGCTGCACAACAGATCTAGGAAGGCATGCCTGAAGTGTGGAGGGAGCATCTAAGGAGACTATGGTGCCCATCTATCTACTAATAATTCCTCTTTGGCCAATGATAGTGCTTTTTGGTCTGCCTATTGTGCCCATTTGGTCACTTATTGTGCCCATCTGACCAACGGTAGTCATTGGAGGAGGGATTTGTCCAAATATTTTTTGGTCCTCATTCACATTCATTACATATAGGTTGTGGTTACTTTCCTCTTATTGGGCATGGTTAAGGAACTCGAGCAGTATTACTCATTGTTGACCTGTTATCCTAGGCTGAAGGGAGCATTTTCTAAGGTTCAAATCCACTGAGTGATCATATAACCAATCTTCGCCAAGAATCAATGGTTCTATCAGGCCATCATCATAACAAATTAGGAGCTTCACCATCAAGGTTACATATTCTACGAGGATAGGAAGGTCCACCTCATCCATGCAAGGGGTTTCCATGCCTCCTATCCCTATGAGGTACACCTCTATAGGATGCATTTCTAGTCCCATGTCTTGACAGTGAGACCACCTAATCACACTAGTTGTAGCACCTGAGTCAATCAGCACTCTAATCTCCTTGAATGCACTATCTTGCCCTAGCCTAACCATAATGACTAATCTTCTATCCACTATGCTAGGATTCATAGTTAGTTTTGTCTCGCACATTGCCATCATGTGTCTAGGGCTTCTTTCTCATTACATGTGATTACTTGGAAGCCTTCAAATTGATTATAGCATTGTCTCCCTACTCCTTGTCTTCGCCGTTTCATATGTTTAATGTGTTCTAAGGCCTCTACTGAACTTCTTCCCTGATCATCTTCTCTTCATCTTTGCGTTTCTTTACCAAGGTGATGCATCTAAGCATCTCAGTGAGAGGTTCTTGATAAAGCTTGACTCTACAACTGCTAATGTAGTTAGGCATTATCTCTCCTTCTAAAGTAGCTAATTGTACAGCTCCACTCTTTGAAAGCCTATTTATAATCATAGGTCCATACCCTCATTTCTCTAGCTTTCTTACATGTTGCTTTAGCATATAGACTAAGACTAAATCTCCTTCTTTCAAGCCTTTGTCTTTCACATGTGCATCAAAATATGCTTTTTGTTGCTTCTTGGCTGCATATACACGTGTTGTCGCTCTCAGCCTAGTCTCTCCTAATCGTTCCAAGTCCATGATCCTTAATGATAATTCGTGGCCAGTCCATTGATGCTCTTGTGCTACCTTGATGGTGGTTATCAAAAAATCCAAGGGAAGCAGTGCATTTTGACCAAAACCCATATGAAAGGGAGTTGCATTGAGTACGGTCTTGTAGGCCACTCGCTATACCCAAAAAACTTGATGTAACTATTTGTCCCAATCTGAACATTTGTTGTTTATGATTTTAGCTAGTACATTGCAAAGGATCTTGTTAGTACTTTCTACGCATCTATTGGCTTGAGGATGATATGGTGCAGACTTCTTGTGAATCGGCATAAAATCTTGTAACAAATATTCAATGAGTCTATTTAGAAAGTGAGTCCCTCTATCACACACTAACTCAATAGGTAATCCGTACCTCAAATAGACACTCTCAAATAAGAATTCCGTAGTCATGTGTGCATCATTATTTTGATAGCCTTAGCCTCCACCCATTTGGTGAGATAATCTGTAGCTACGATGATGTATTCAACATGAATGCCTTTAGCAAGGGGGTTAATGGGTCCAACAAAATCTATACCCCACTTAGAGAAAGCACATCTGCCCATCATGTGTTTCAAAGGCATCTCATCTCTACGAGTAGGAAACTGAGCTCTTTGGAATACATCACATCTATTCACATATGTATGTGCATCCATATGAAGAGTGTTCCACCATAGTCCTTAGAAGAGTATGGCCTTGATTATCTGGTTGGGGCAAAAATGAACTCATGCAACACCCTGGTGTGCAGTTTCTAATATGCTTAAGTAGTCACTCTCATGAACACATTGTCTCAAGTATCCATCTCTTCCTCATTTGTACAGATTATCACCAGTAAGTGTGTAGTCTTGAGCTTCTTTCTCTAGACTTCTTTGTCTTGCTACAGTCATTCCTTGAGGGAATGTCTTCCTCCTCAAGTAGCTTACCATTGGTCCACTCCATTTTGGTGTTAGAGACACATGGTATAAGGTTGCATGTTTGACTTGTGATCTAACACAAAAGACTAGGCATTCGTTGCACATTTTGTAGATATCTACTTCCATTGAAGGCCACTACACTCCTAATCTATGCAGAGTCTGCAATGTGTGGTGTTTCGAGTGGTGCTGCTTTAATGCACCTACATGTACTAATTGCAACCATTTCTCATGCTTCCATTCCTCGACACAACAAGAGAGTATTTTTTTATTATCCTATTTGTAAATACTTCCTGTCAGTATTTGGTATCATTGGGATTTGGTTATCTCTAGCTCTCTGATTCTAATTTGAGGGTTCTCGGATCCAAATGTAAGAATAGGCACAATTTGTTTGGCCAATTCTGGCACTACTTCAAGATTAAACAAATACACCTCTGGTAAATCATCAATTATTCCTTGAGGGGCTTCTCTCATCGTCAATCATGAAAGATGATCAGTTGTAAGGTGGGCCTTTCCTTTTCTGACTACCACTTCAAAGTCATACTCCATTAATAGCAAAAACCAACATATCAACCTACCCGTGTTACAAGGTTTGTTGACTAGGTATAGCAATGCTTGATGGTTTGTGAAAAACTTGAATTTGTTTGCCAACAAATAGTGTCTAAATTTCTTTATTGCATAAATCATTCCTAATCCTTCTCGTAGGATAGTGGTTAATTTCTTTCCACAACGTTCCACTATCTGCTTGCATCTGCTATGGGGAGATCTATATAGCCCTCACTCGTAGGTTGTGCTAGCAAACACCCTATAGCATAGTTGGATGCATGCACATGTACATGCAATGGCTTACTCCAATCTAGTGTCATCAAAATGGGTGTTGAACACAAGCATTATTTGAGTTCGTTAAATGATTTCTCATATTCATCCGTCCATTCAAACTTAGTCAGGAGTGACTATAGAGGCTTTGCAATGACAACATACATGTGTATGAAGTGTCGATAGTAACCACAATGCCCCATAAAGGCATGTAGTTCCTTCGCATTCTTTGGCTTTGGTAGGTCTAAAATCACTCTAACTTTCTCTTCATCCATAGAGATCCCATTCTTTGACACAATGTGTCCTAGAATCTTGCCTTGGCTGACCATGAAAACACACTTTTCAAGGCTCAAACAGACCTGATATTCTCGACATTTATTAAAGAATTGTTTCAATTCAGGAATGTGTGTTTGCTAATGTTGGAATGAGCACACAAATCATCAATATAGACTTCCAAATTCTTTCATAAGAACTCCTTAAAGACATGAAACAGCAGCCACTGAAAAGTAGCCGATGCATTTGTCAGCCCAAATGGCATCACATGAAATGCAAATATGCCCAATTCTGTAGCAAAAGTTGTTTTATGTTGGTCTTCAAGAGCAATGGCCACCTGATTGTAGCTTGAGAATCCATCAAGAAAGCTACAAACTCCCTTGCCTACTACTCGTTCAAATAAGTACTCAATGATAGGAAGCGGATAACTATCTTGAATAGGGGCTACGTTAACCTTTTTTCAGGTTAATGCAAACATGTAGCTTCTCATTCTTTTTGGGCACTACCACAATGGGTGACACCCATTCACTATGCTCAATCTCATAGATGAATCTAGCTTCTATCAAATGATCTATCTGTTCCTTAATCTTGGCTGCATAATTATCATTATACATGTATGGTTTTTGTTTTGAAGGCTTAGCTTCTTGGGTCATGGGAATTCTATGGGAGCATATTTCAAGGTCTACTCCTTTCAAATCCTTATAACTCCATGAAGACACATCTCTATACTCTCTCAATAGGGTAGTCAATTCTTCTTCTTCCTCCTTGATTAGATCATTTTCCTATCCTTGTTCGACTATCACTACGATCTTCTTATTCTTCTCCAGATTGTCATATGCTTCTCCTATGCTTGTTTCTCGTTTAGGCATCCTTACCATGATCCTTCTATCTTCTATTTGATATGTCTTAAAGTTCTCTCATACTTCCAATAGGGACTCTTCTTCTTTTGACCTAGGTGCTTTCTTTCTTTCTTTCTTTCTTTCTTTCTTCTACTTATTCTTCTTGACCTCAAGAAGGGGTTTGAGGGGTTTAAGCTGCATATTCCCCTTCCCAACCTCGAGGGTGGTGGCTTCTATGAAATAAACGTATTCTTCTTCCGAAGAATAGAAGGTTTCCATATTAATGGGCTCTAGGTCTTCCTCGCTTGTTTTGTCTACTTCTCAAGTCATTTTAGTACACAGTTCCAAGATAGGCTCTTCTTCCATAGGTTTGATCATTAAGATGGAGATATCATAGCCGTCCTCATCACAATGAGGGGTCCATTGTTCTTCATTCATTGCTATGTCCATGGTGGCTAAGATCTCTACCCAACCGTGAGGCTCAAATTCCTCCTCTATAAATACTATAGGTGCATAGGCAGGATCTGGGAGGTCACATGGGTGTCTCTTAGATCCTAAGGTTCCAGCTTTCAATCGTTCGTCCTCTTGTTTTGCTACCTTACACATCCATAAATGAGTGTCCTTATGCAACCATGAAGGGTTTGATTCTAGAGATTGAACTGACTCAATTTCTTCAGGAGCTTTATGGATAGTATTCCACTGTAGTGGTGGTACATCACGATGAGAATAATCTTTGAGGCTGACTTTGGTAGTCACTCCCAAATGCTGCAGATACAAGGAATTGGTTCCCCAATCTTGTATGATTTGCAATTATTGCATAAAAGGACATCCCAAAATCAGCTTCTAAGCATGGTTCTTTCCAAACTCACAAATGGTGAAGGTGTGCTCAAACTCTACACCACAAGTATTGAGAGATATTCCCTCTAGTAAACCTAAGGGTTTCTCATTATGACCATAAGCCATATGTAGTTTCATTCTCGTGGGTCTGAGGGTTGGCTTGCCCAATCGTTTCCATAGGGAAGTGGTGGCAAGCTAAGGCTTTCAACAAATATGGAGAAAAACTCAAAAATTTACTTGTGGGGAGCTATAATCTTGTTCTAAAGCAATTTCTTGCAAAGAAAACTCAATAACACATGCAAATGCATACTCTCTCTCTATGTGTATGTGTGTGTCTCTCTCTCTCTCGCTCACTCGTAAGTGAAGGAATTGAGGGGAGAAAGGTGGGTATGATGATTTTTTTTTTATTTTTCGTGATGAAAGTGGATGATACAAGGATGAAAGAATTGTGTAAGGGAGGAGAAGGAAGATATAAATAGCATAAAAACAACAACAAAACTGAATTTATTTACCTTCGAACGCTTATTCTCACAATCTTCTTACCATCACATGTTCGTCCTAGAGCTCGTCCCCAGCAATGGTTCCAAATTTTGTGTTGTTCTAGACAAGGGTAGGCACCACATTAAGAAGTTCCACCTCCTTAACTCTCAATCCATGGAAGAGGTAGGATGATGTAAAGATTGTGAACGATTGATGTGTGTGAAGGTGAAAGTGAGAAGCACATAGTGCACACACACATACACACACATGGTAGAGACAAGAGATACACAATGGAAGATGAAGATCACGCTTGTTTTGCTCCAAATAACTCTTACAAGACTTGATCACACTAGCTAACGCCAAACAAGCTAACCTAAACATGAGCTCTCTAGCTCTTTTTATAGTTTTTAGACTAGTTTTGGTCAGTTTCGAACCTAGTGTCCAAACTAGTTAAAAAATAGGTTCTAAATGTCATTTGGAGATCCAAATGAAGACTAAAAATAAAAAAAAATTGGTATGAGAATTCTACCTAATATCCTCAAGCTCGAGGACTCCTCATCTTGTATAAAATGGAGTTGATTGATAGAAAATTGGGTTTTCTATAATACATATGCTACATGAGCGATGAAAATCACTGTTGAGGTTTTGAACAAAGTATTTTGAAACATCTTTCTTTGAGAAATAACGTGTATGGCCCCCAAAATTCCTACATTTCCATTCACATGCTACCTCTATGCCGATGTCTATTGCCACTATCGGTTGCATTGCCAACAATGTTAAATGGATTTTAATGTCTTGAGGTTTTTAATGTGATTGTGTTTTGATTTACCCGGTGAAGAATCATGAGGGCATGAATGCGCATGGATTTAATCACATTATTTTGAAGATATTTAGAAGATAATATATTATATATTTTTGTAAAAATAGTAGATCACTTAAAAAGTTACATTTTGTAAATAAAGTAGATTTTTCCTAAACGCATGCGTTTCAAAGTGCCACCCTCAAGTATCTTCTATTCAAGACATAATGAAAATACCTATAAATACATGTACTCTGAGAGAATCGTCCATCACATTATGTTGCAGAGATATTACCCAATCTTGTGTTTAGTCTTGTCTCTCTCTATTCTATGTGTGTTTTTATGAGATTTTGTTATTCTATTATCTCTATGTACATGCGTCTAAAAGAGCCAATTTATAGTGGTATCATAGCTTGCGTGTGTCTACAAAGGTTTACTTTTCAGCATCCATTTGTGATTCGACACCTGTTTTAGTTTTTTTATCAGTAATAGGTTTTGGTTCTATATAAGACAATGGACCCTACCCATTACTACAAAGGATTTTGGTACGTCATTCCTACTTGGGATACCGCTTGAGCAACAATTGAAGCTTTTGCTGCATGAACTCCAAGATGCTCAAAACGAGATAAAAGAACGTGATGCTTTGCTCCAACAAATTCAAAATGAGAAGAACAACATAGTTAGGGTGGTGAAGGCCATTATCATCGCTTAAGAAGAATGCATGCATTCCAAGATTGGTGCCAAAAATTTCCAATTTTCTTGATTTGATGCGTGAAAGGATGGCCAATTTGTTCTTTCATGGCTATCCCAATTTGATGACTTTTATTCTGATGAATTATATTCTGAAATTGAAAAAATGCAATTTGCTACTAATTATTTGGTGGGTAAGCTCAGTTATGGTGGAATGTTTTGTGGCATAGGATCAACCGCCCCACCACATGGATCGCATTTCAATAAAAGATCAAGGAGTCCTTCCTTCCTCCGTAGTTCCACTTACATGCTTGTAGATCATGGACAACTTTTGTATGGAAAGAAGGAGATACTTTGTCTACCTACACTGAATGCTTTCGGCAATGACTACTACTTATTCGTTCGCTTGAAACAGTTCCTGAAGATACCTTGCAACGAAAGTATGAAGATGGTTTGGAGATTGGAATCCAAGCCATGATCAACCCACTATGTCCTATGACCCTCTATGAAGCTATCTCTTTTGCATGTGATGTTGAGAAGGAGTTTCAGTCTATCACCAAGTCCATTTGGCTACAAAAACGCATCATCAACAACAACCAATCAAGCCCAATTTTGATTTTAAGCATACTTTCACTACTTCTTCTTCCCTTAATTTTCAGTGCCCTCCTCAATCCCTTTCTCACCAATACACATGACAATCCCATTATAACCTATAAAACCTCCAACCCTTCACACTACAATAATGGATGCTCAACAAAAAAAGCCCCGTATCACTTGTTGGCATCGTGTTAAGTTTAGCCATACTAAAGCTAAATGTAGGTTATGAATTAATGATATGAAACCTATTGGATTTCAAGTACACAACATGGAGGTGGTTCATGAAGACACTCAACCTTATTGGATTGAAGAAGCATTGGAAAAAGATTTAAGTACCTTGGGGAACAAAATTTCTATCCATTCTTTACTTTGCGTGCAAGGTACTATCAATGGTAAAATTCAATAACATAGTTGATTATACACATACACTTCCTAATGCACATAAATCATTTATGGATTCCCATAAGGATTGCTTTATGGCTAATTTTCCTTCTAAACTACCATCTTCTAGGGGATCTCTTGACCATAGTATAGACTTAATTCCCAGTAGTTCTTCTCCCCACAAAGCACCTTATAGACATGGACCTTTACATAAAAAAGAAATAGCTAATCAAGTTAAGGATCTACTCCACAAAGAACTTATAAACCCTAGTTCTTCTCCCTTTGGAGCACTTGTTCTCTTAGTGGAGAAGAAGAACAAGACTTATAGGATGTGTGTTGACTATAGAGCACTCAATAAAATCACAATTAAAAACAAACATCCTATTCCTAAGATAGATGATTTGATAAATATACTTCATGGAGCACGTATCTTTAGCAAAATTTGATCTTAAATCTAGGTATCATAGTCACTTTGAATCCATAGTAATGCCTTTTGGACTCACCAATGCACCTGCTACATTTGCACATATGATGAATAACATTTTCCTTGATTATCAAGCTTTTTTTCTTATTTTCTTTGATGATATACTTGTTTATATTGAGAATGAAAATGACCATGAAAATCATTTAGCAACAGTCTTTGACTTGTTACGCAAAAACAAACTTTATGCCAATATTGAAAAGAGTTCTTTTTTCTAAGAAGAATTAGAGTATTTAGGATATATTGTTTCTAATCAAGGCGTTCATGTAGATCCAAAGAAAATTAAAGTAATTGAATAATGGTATGTACCTCAATCTATGAATGATGTATGCTCTTTTTTGGGGTTAGCTAGTTTTTATAGAAAGTTTGTAAAATATTTTTCTTATTTAGCACTTCCATTCATATTATTATTGAGGAAAAAGTTAAAATTTGCATGGGGATTAGCACAACAACAATCATTTGAAAAACTCAAACATGCACTTTCTCATGCACCTATTTTACAATTACTAGATTGCCTTTCCATGTAGTTACAGATGCTAGTGGTTTAGGTATAGGTGTTGTATTAATGCAAAATGATCATCCCATTGCATTTGAAAGTAGGAAACTTAAATCTTCTGAAAAGAATTATAGCAACTGTGATAAAGAACTCTTACCTATTGTGCATGCTTTAAAAATTTGGAAACATTACCTAATGGGTTCTGAAGTTCTAATCAAAACAAACCAACAGGCTATTAAACATTTATTAAATCAACCATTGATTACAAAAGACACATTACATGGGTTTCATTCATACATAATCTTCAACCGATAACTCAATATCAACCTCGACAAGCTAATGCTTTAGATGATGCCCTTAGTCGCTTTCCATCCCCACAAACAAATATTGTTCCAATCAATAATATTTTTGCTATTCATATTCATTCATTTCATGACATGATTCCTACTTATGCATCTGGTTTGTATTTTTCATAAACATGGGCTGATTTCAATAATTCTACACCATCTAATGAGGATCACTACACTTTTCGTAATGGATTCTTGTATTTCCAATACTAGTTATGCATCACACAAGATTTCAATCATTAAAATTTGCACAAAATTCGTCACATCGGTATCCATAGTTAACCAATGTACACATTCTCTCCTTAGGTTTTGCATAGTGTGAGAACTAAGATAATTGAAACCCATTATACTTTTGTGTGCTCTCTCAATGAGCAATTGATGATCACATTCCTCCAAATAATAGTGTAATATTCCTTAGTTGTCCTGATGATACATGAAGCCCATATTAATATGGATTTGACATGCTTTTTTTTACTCTGCTGAGAGAGATTCAAGTCTGGGTGACTAGGGCCAAAAGCTAGGATAGACACTAATGGATCATCCCACTTAGATACCATACCACTTCTAGATTGAATGAATATTCGTCTGGGATTTCATCATTTATTGCACTTCTTGCTTCTCCATTAATCAATATAGATAGATAATCAATTCAGACATGTGACTTACCTTTCTTGAATACTACCTCAAAATCATCATTAAGGATGCTTGACTCAAAAAGAAGGTCATCCTCTTGAGAAATTTTCATATCTTTCAGCTTTGATAGATGGATTGCATCCCTCATTGGAACACTTAATTTTTTTATCAATTCCATGGTAATTTGAGAGGGCATGATTGAAGTAGTACTTTTCAAATCTTCGTCTCAACTCAGTAAGTAAATTAAGCATAAACACCTTAGGAGGAGCAATTGGGTCCTTAATCACTTGATATTCTTAGCATTGATAGTAAGGACACATGTAAACTCTCATGATTTATGTTTCCATTAATGTGTGTGCTGACTCGTTATCTAGGGATGTGAGGCTAATTCAATGGGTATGCCATCTAATGGAACAAAGGCTCAAGCAATTCTATGTTTGAGAGAGGATTGGGTACCCTCTCCAAAAATTATTGAGTCATTTCAGTCATGATTTTGCGCATGTCCAATCATTCTCATTCTAATTCAACTCTACAATAGCACTTGTCATGATTCTCAATTCAAGGTCTTGTGGCTATATTAGGTCAATAATATTTCAAGAGCATTTCAAGATCCTCATGCATTGGGGTTTCCAAGATCAAGCCTACATGTTGTCTCTCTTGTTGGAGACACTTTCTCTAGCTTTTTTGCTTTAACTTTTAGTTCGAGTTTGCAGTCATGGAATTGTGACTTCAATTGTGAAAGGGTGTTAGCCATTTCATCTATTTTCTTTTTAACTGACCTAACTCATCATGCTCTCTATTCCTTCCACATTGGTTTTCTTGTTTTTTTGTTATCAAATGAGCATAAGTCTTGAACTTGATATTCCTTTTGTTTTGTTTCTTTCACTTATCTTTTTGTTGCTTTTGCACCCCAACCATTTCAATACTTGATATATCTGAATTCAATTATTCTTTACCATGATTGGAATCAAAATTCTTATCTTTTTGTGCTTTATCATGTGCCCTAGTAATCACTTGAATGGGTTTGTTATGACCATTGTCACTATTGATGGTATATGTGTAACTACATTAAGAGATTTTACTTTGATGAAAGCGGGATTCTTGGGACAATCCTTGATTACATGGTCCAAATCACATCTAGAGCAAAGCCAAAACCAAGCTTAACTGAATTGGTTTGCATGTATGTTTGGAAAGTAGGGAAGTTGTGAATGAAGTAATCTCCATTGCATCTATAGCATGCACCCTTCAGAATTGGTGGTACCATTGGAGGACCTATTTGATTTGTAGCTTGTGGTGCTAGATTTGCATACCAAACACCCATGATTTCTAGCTCATTGTACTCATATAAGTCTTGGCCTTGATCCCACTAAGGATTTTCTCCCATGTTATAGTGCGATTTCTCCTCGTTAAAGTTGTCATGACCATAGTTATAGGTCACATCATTGCTCTTGAAATCAGTTGTTGGTGCCACAAGCACTAAAGCCATTTTAGAGTTTTCTTCCATTGTGTACTAAAGTGGAATGGCTAAGTCAGGGTGAGGATGATGTTGCCCTAGCACGGATTGTGATGGATTTTTCCCATAATGATTGTATCATGGCCTTTAGCTATGTTGATGTTGCCTTTGGCCATATGAAAAATCCCTAGTTTGATGTTGTTTTTGTCCTTGTGGATTATATTATGGATTTCTATTGATTCCTTCATGATATTGTGATTGAGTATGCCAGAAGTATTGAGGATTTTGATATGTTTGAGGCCTTTGATTTGACAAAGGCTGGCATATAGCTTCTTTAGAAATGAGCAATCGCATGATTGGTCATTTTCTGTTCTTTTCTACACCATTGGAAGTTATTATGTTGTTGCGCGGTCCAATGGGATTGGTCTTATCTTGGACGAGGATTAGTAGAATGATCACTAGCACATTTGTGATAATGTCTACTTTGGTGTGACCTATCATTGTGTCTATCCAACCTCGTATGGGAGTTACAATTTCTTAGCCAAGTTCTTTGTTAGGTCATTCAAAGAAGACTCTTACTATATATATTAGCAATGTTGCTTTGCTTTAAAGACTCCTTTGGTAATTTTAAGTTGTCTTCCAAATAAATACATTGTTTTACGCATTAGTCCATTATCAATGTTGTCTAATAAACACTAACTTCACATCTCATGACTAGTCAGGTTGTTAATGAATCGAGACATCATCCTCTCTTCGGAGGGTAACTCATAAGGTGGACACCTTGATATGTATTCTTACAAATGGCATGCAGCTAATCACACCATCTCCAAGACAAATTTTTTCAAATTGTGGATTAGGGAGGAGGTGTCATTTTTTACTCCTTGCTTAGAGAATTCTTCAATAAATTCCTCGATTAGTCTTTCTAAGTTTGCAAAGTTCTCAATCCTTAGAGTTCAAAACCAAGCTAAAGCAGATCCTTTGAGTGTTAGCCTAACGACTTTGTATTGGATGACAAAGTCATTGACCTATTGTGCATGGAGAATCTATCTAAATTCAATGATGTCGTGATGATTCCCATGATCCTCATTAAAGTCTCACATAAAATTGGCAACTTGATTTGACCTTAACCTCATGCCTTATGAGTTCTTCTTATTGACTCTCATAGCTCATATAGATTTTGTCTTTGCATGTTCTACTTATCAACACCTTGATTGTGCATATTAACAACATTTTTTCATTGTTGAATTAATCTTGAATCTCCAATATGATCTTTAGGATCTCCTACTTGGTGATTAGGGAACTTTGGAGTGGGAGTCTCATTTCTAGGCACACATTCACAAAGATAGGTTAGCCTTGATATCGATATTTGTCTTGGATATCTAGATACAACACCTATAACTTTCTTTTCATTTGATCCTCCTATATTTACATGTTTTGAACTTTTTTATATCTTAATTCATGAACTTTAAGGAATGATGCATCCAATCCACCTACTAGGGGAGGGATAAATATTTCCTAAGTTTTAATTGAGTATTAGACCTTTGTTGTAGAGGAATCTAACAAAACCTTTCTCAAGAACAAGGTTCTTGCCACATAGATTTGTCCTTGGTCATTAGCCCCTAATGCTTCTGGGTGGATACCTGTGAATCCATTGGGATCATTGCCGAAATGTGTATTTTGATCATATGGGACTTCGTTCTCATAGATATCCAACTTTTCAGGATTTTCATGAAAGGCATATAGTGAGCCTTTCTTATCCACATAAGCATTGCCTTCTTGCTTTATAGCATGGTTGTGACACAATGTCACTTTGACATTTGAGTTTTTTATCTTGACAAGGGTGTAACCCCATGGATACTCAAACATGTCTACCCCATGCTCATTTTCTTGGTCATAGATGAGAGATACATTGTATTCTCCCTCAAATTTGGGTAAGCAACTCACTGGATTTTGTCCATATCTATTGAGAATGACAGGTTTTAAGACACATCTTTTGTCTCACTAAGATGATCAAATAATGACCTATGTATTATATTTGACAATCGTATCCTTTCTTTGTCAATGCATTACCATGATATTATCTTGTGATTCACTATTGTGCCTTTGTGCACTCACCATTCATCTTTTTCCTAATGTAGTGATCTCAAAATCATATACGTGTCAATTCTAGTGCACACACCCGGGAACCTCATGCATTACTGATTTATGCACTCAAAGGATTGCACGCAAGTCAATGCATAGACAATCTTTCTTTTCCTTGCTTAAGACAATATGAGATTCACAAGGAATTCTTAAGATATATACCATTTACCTCCTATTAACTTTCTTATCATAAGCAATCCTCACCAAGAAATTCTTGGTATAAGCCTTTGATTAGTTCTCTCTCCTCTTAATCCACAAATGACAAAGCTTCATATGCTCATGCATGCATAAGTACACTGAGTTATTTGAACTAATTGGAGCCCCTCTTTCTTGTTCACTTTTTAGAATGTCAATTTACTAAGTGATCAATCCCAAAGCTTCATGTTTTTCCAAGTTACAAGAGAGAATCCTCTTATTAGGACACAAAGCAAAATTCAAGTGAATATGAGCTCTTGATTGATCCCCAAATGATGACTTTTTTCTTGGACCGCTATTATTCTAAAGATAAGGAGATATTTTCCTTCATTACAATGAAGAGATGATTTTGTGATTCATATAACTCATCTAGTTGGTATGATGAGGAGTGTTGCAAGCTAATGATGATTGAGAGTCGGTGAGGCTGTAGGAGAGATTACACGCAATGAAAAGAAAGATATCGATCTCTTTAGGTTGGATGGTCCCACTCAAATAGCTACTTTCATTTCTTTAGAATGCAATTTGAAGGCTTGCTTTTTCTTAAATATTTTTCTATTCGTAAGTGATTTTTTAGGTGAAAAGCCTTGTACTAAGAAAACTAGTGCACCTAGTAAGAGGAATAAATGAGATCCTATATGTGCCCTAGGATATGCGTATGTAAAAATGATAATGCGTCCATTTTTATTATCACGGGTACGCACCTTACTGCTATAGTTTGGATGGGTATAGAACTACCATTGTAGATGGATGGACATGCTAATGATGAAGGCACACACATGCTTGTGAGCATATTTAGAGTACTTTGGTTTTTATCAAGAGTGTAAAGAACTATCTTTATCAATATAGTGGTTCAAAGATAATCTTCTACGCACATTAGGGAAAACCAAATCCAAGGACTAGGAGCTCTTTCACCAATAGTCACTTGGACTACCCACAAAGAGGATGAGTTGTGGCCATTTATTCTAGCTTTGGTTGTTGCAGTATCAACAAGAGAGAGAGAGAGAGAGAGAGAGAGAGAGAGAGAGAGACAAAGTAGGAATTAGCAATCTTCTTTGCATAAAGCAATCATGTAAGCATGGTTGTTATATTGTAAAAAGAAAGAGGGCTAAAAGTATTCGGCGACAAGGATGTGGCATGTAAACGTATGGGTGCTTTGCAAATCATTATCTATGAACGTTCAAACTAGGAAGTAGTATGTACAAAACAAGTAAACCCACAATACTAAGTGTTCATTAACTCCACTTGGCACAAGGATAAAGATGAAAAAAATGGCTTGTATTGTTTATATTCGTAGCACTATAAAGCAATGCAAATATGAAATGCAGGGGAAAGCCATGTATTGTGAGGCCTAATGCACGTGTGACTTTTGAGTTCACTTAATTGAAAGATAAACTTTTGTGTACTCAAATTTGAGTGATATGTGCACATGAAGATTGTGCAAAACCCTTATAGGTCTACCATGCGGATGGCTCTACGCTCAACAATGAGCCTCTAGAAATAAATTGTGTCTTGTTGAAAGTTCTCTCCGCATATCAAATTTGCTTATGGGGAAAAAAATGAGCGGATAATACTTGAACATGTAATGCACCTTCAAGGCCCATAAAGTGGCCTATTCTTTCATTTCTTGATGCTAAATTGTCGTGCACTCTTATAGGAGATCAAATGGTCACATATTAATTGACCTTATTCTCCCAAACCAAGATTTGAGTCTCACTCATGATTAACACTTAAATACGATCATTTATGGACTTAAGAGAAAGACAAGTTGAGGATATAGATTTTGAACAAGGATGCACAATTATTAACTTTGTCCTTGCTAAGGAATATTGCTCATATTTTTAGGTAAAGTTGAACTTTAAGTGGAGTTTCTTTCAAGCATATCTTCCTCATGTGGAAGATTTATGGAGCTAATGTATTCTATGAAGTAAAGAACGATTCTAGTTCTTGTGGATGGGCAAGACACTCAATCATGTATCATCTATCCAAGTGAACAAATTGTTTTCTCACTCTGCCATGATAACTTCCATGCCTCTCCAAGTTGAGCGCATTGACTTTTTTCACCCTCCTTTCTAAAATCCACATGACATTACTGTATTATGTATATATATATATATATATATATATATATATATATATATATATATATATATATATATATATATATATATAGGTGTATTTATATGTATATATAGATGTATTTATATGTATATGTATATGTACATCTATACGTATATCTATATCTATATATATATATATATATATATATATATATATATATATATATATATATATATATATATATATATATATATATATATATATACATGTATATGCGTACACACACATATATATATATATTTATGTGTATGTATTCTTATAGGTTCTCTTTCATACGAAATTTTCTTTTTACAACAACTTGTCAAATTACAAGCAAATTTTGGAAACGACGGGCAACATCAAAATGAGCTCTAATTCATATCTATGATATAGTCTCTTTTTGTTATCCTATTTTCATCTTCAATCACGAAGTTGAACTCAAGATGAATTCGCTCGCACATACAGAGTGCTCTTAGTTTTTCTACCCATCCACGTATGATCTAGTTACAGGAGTCACTTGGCTCATTCTCATTCATCTCCTTTCTACCACCTAAAAAGTAAGTGCACATAAAAAATACCGTCTCTAAGGTGCGTATTGTGTTTCATATACATCTAACTTTGTAACCATCACACTTTGCTCTGATTTTTATGGTTTGTATATAACAACAAGAGAGTAGAAAAAAATTGGCAGCATCTCCCCAAGAAAATGAAGCCCGAACCAACTAATCACAACACAAAAAAAGAGGCATTTCAAGCCTATGACATATAAGCGATTCACAAAGTATTCATAATCTATAAGCTTATGGCATACAAGTCATTAATCATGCCTTTCTACTCTAAACCTCCAAAAGCAATACTTTTGCAAGAATGTCCTTGTTAATGATTCTTCTCATTTCTTGCATTTACAAACTCTAAAAGACTATAAAACCTGTAGATAATGTGCAACAAATAAATTTATAAAAACTAAACATATATCACTATGATTAAGCCAAATGATTATACAAACATGAACTTAATTAATAGACAAGGTTTAGATAAAATAATTCACTGTAGTTAAAAGATCAAAACAACATGAGTGCTCAAAAGTGAAAGAGAACGTAAAATGAATTTAGAAGAAGATCTATGATTTCAAGATAAATCTTTCAACATTTATAAAAGTAGGAGCATATTGCAATTATATACCAACTCTAATCAATCACATCATTCCAAGGGCCTTGCTCTTCTATTCTTTGAGCTCATCCAAATTTCAAATACATCATCCCAATCAATCATATCAATCCCTCATACATCAATGGGTAGTAACGTCAATGCATCTAAAATATCCAATGCGAACCTCGATCGTTAAATATTCTTGATATAGTTATGGCGAGAAAAACTTTGCTTACAAGCTGTAGTGCTTGCCATAATTGCCATAAGTGCATCATTCCTAGAAATAAGTCCCACCAACTTTTGGCTCCATAATACTTCCCAACCATCATGCATGCCCTTCTTTTTTGCTAATAGATATAGCATGCCAACAAAATCCTTCCTCTCATTCATACATCTATATATGTCAATCACATAACTATCAATATTCACTCATTGTATGACATTTTCTTATCAATCTTGAGCTTTCTTTTCATGCTCAATCACATCAATTGGATATGAAGATGGACTAAATATCTTGAATGCATTAAATATAGATACATCCTCAAATCATCGAGTCAAGGCATTCAAAGCATTTTGCATATAAGTTATCCCATAGAAACACATTCTTCAAAACATCTAGTTCCTTGCATATTACTATCATATGAGACACTAAAGTCTCATATACTATCATTCTCATTCTCTTCCTCAAAATCACTTTGTGCTAGACCACCTGCATATTGAGAAGCTTTATTCTTCTTATGATTCTTAGGAACAGGTCTATATATCAAAACATGATTATGTGCATGTCCATTTGCATCAACATAAGTCAACAACTTTTCATTAGCCATATTCAAAAATTTCTAAGCATATGGATAATGAAAATTCATTGACTTTTCCAAAGGTAAGCATATTATTAGTCAAGTATCTATGTGTAATTTCTCAAAAGTCAAGTCAATCAAAGCACCAATCAATGTCATCTCAAATTCATTTCTTTGAAACTCTGGGCTGAGTTTATTTACATCTATCAAAACATTAGCAAGTAAGTGTATCATAAATTGAACAAAAAAAAAAGTTGCAAAACTATACCATTTCTTTTCAGAAAGTTTCCATTGCTTAAAAACAACAAGCATAATATTTGCTAATCTTTGAAACACTTTTCCTCATGAAAGACATCGTATTGAATGAAATTGCAAAGCTTTTCCATTAATAATAACAAAATCATGCATTGATTGCCACATTTTCAGCATGCCTCTTTGAGGGCTTTCCCAACCATGAGTACACTTTACTAGAAACTTTATCTACAAAAGCAAACACATGTGGATTTGATACAAAAACCATCTTTTGCAATGAGCACTTGTCTATGTGCAATACAATGTATGCCCATAATGCGAGACATTGATGATTGGAATCATGCAACCACACCAGTTCTATGTCCAATCATGACCGATGCTCCATCAGTGGCAATTGCAATAAGATTCTCAATGTCTAGACCACTTTCAACCATACTTGCATCTATATTCGAATCCAAAGCATTGGCATGACCAACTACACTTGCCTGTACATGAACATTTGATGCTTGTGCTTTTTGTGAAGAATCAACTTTTAGATTTGCAAAGCATCATTGTGTCATTGGATTGTAGGCTTGGACAAAAGCATCCATCCTAGATTGCGACTTTCTCTTTTTAAAAAGAGCATTGTTTTTATCCATTTCTCTAAAGCTCTTGTAATTACAAACTCTCATAAAAAACAATTCAGCTTTTAGGAATTGAAGATCAATATGCAAAAAATGACTTGCAGTCCATTTCATGCACAAAGGTACATAATAAACGAAAATATGAAGAACGGAAGTTTTAACTTCTAACCTTAAAATTGCACGTAACTTTTGAGCCCAAACTTTTAAAGGTTATTTTTTGAGCAGAAGTAGATTCTCCCTCTTTGCTGTGATGATATCTCATTTTCTTTGTGGAAAGAAGAAAACATTTGTACTGCATCACGTACGAAAATCGATTGACGCATTAGTTAAATATCATGATTTATCATAATTTACATACATATTGATTTCTTTCAGCTACAATGTACATACGTTGTGCATAGTGTCTATTTATCACACTATATATTAATATATACCATCTATTATTAATATATAGTATGATAAATATGTCTATTATGTATTATGTCTATTTATCATACTATATATTAATACTAATGGCAAGAGAAACTAAAATCCTTGCCTTTCATTTGCCATAGATTTTTAATCATCTCTTTTCATGCGAAAAATAAAATTGAGAGAGGAGCTTATCATTTGAAAATAAAAATAAATTGAATTTGCTTATCATTTGATACGAAAATAAAATTGAAGTTGTTTTAACTTGCAAAAATGCCAATGATAGAAACACAACACCTGTCAAATTTCGGTCTTGCATGGAACCTCTGAACGTTCACCAAAATAATATTGAATAGTACAGGGATGTTATGTATCATCAAAGTCTCAAAATGAAGTAAATCTCAAAATCTTATGATCGTTATATTTTTTTTTTCCTCCAAAAGGAAGTTCCGTTGAGACCTCTCCCATGTTTTAATTAATAAAACAACTCAATAATACATTGAAGGGGCAAAGTGCCCAAGGGATCCCCCATATCCCACAACGTAGGGGAAGGATTGGAACAAGAACAGTAGCGATAAAGCCTAACAATGAGCAACATTGGGAAGAACACTAGTTTGAATCAAGTTACAAAGAAGGTCAATGATGTTTTCATCTCCCTCATGGGTCGTCCATTTACTTTTTAGCTTGTTATTTTCCAAGATGAAGATCCTATGGTGTCTGAAAGGAGGGAATTTCTTACAATTATGTATTCTTATGCCAAGGAGAGCAAGAGACTTTACAATCGACCATTCTTTTGGAGCTTCATCAAAATCGGTCACACATATTTCGTTTTATATCTTCCACAGAGCTTCCCCTCTGATAGTGTTCCACAAGGTAGCAAAGCAACCAATTGCTTCGTCCAACATCACTTGTTTCCAATTGACATGATTTTTGAGTTTCAAAACCCTCGTAAGATCTTGCCAAACTAAGAGGCTCATGGGGCATGAGAAAAAGAGGTGACCAATGTCTTCTTTAGCCCTATAGCAATGCTTACACCAATGGAAGACTCTCCAAATTTTTTTCTGCTTTGACATTGGTTCAAATTTTCCTAGAGAATCTACATTTTGTTCTCAATGTGGGAGTGTCACAATTTTGCAAACCTAAAGTGCCATCTAATACTCGAGCAATCGACACATCATTTCTTCTTAAATTTTGATAACCAATTACCCATGTTGCTGTCTGGGTGGTTGGACTGCTCATCTCTTAAGGAGGGGGCGAGGGTTCAACCCCTGCCGACAACATGTAAGGGACATGTTTCATGTGGCTGTGCCACTGCTTGTTCTGTCCCATGGTAATTGTGACCGCAGTTTAACTCAGCTATGTAAACCGTGTTCTTGTAGGATAAGGGGGTCCCATGGGTACTATGCACTTCCTTGTAGAGTTACAATTTCAAAGTTAAAGCCTGGAGGAGTAGGCCTCGGCCGAACGTCCATTAAACCAAAAAAAATTGCCAACCGAGACATCATTTCTGCTTAAATTTCGAGAACCAATTTTGACAGCCATCGATTTCCTTTGTTTCATGGCAGGACAGCATTTGGTCGGTCCGGAACATTTCGTGCTTCCTAGCTTGTAATGACTATTCCTCACGTGTGACTTTATTATAACGTTGAAAGTGCCGCCGAATTCACAGTCTCTACTGGACTTCAGATATGGTGCCGCGGGTTGCCGATGTGTTTTCTACTTCATCTACAATAGTCAGGAATTCAGTGCATGATGGACTGGCTTCAGCGTATGCTTCTGCTTTTATAGCTCTTCCACATACCTATTGCAACAGACCACCGCGGTTCTCTCCCACACATTTTCAGTCAATCAAGCGATCCTCTGCGATAAGAGTAAGGTCTTGTTTTCAGGATAATTCACCTCCAAGCCTTCGAGTGAAGGAATTCTCCGGACCTTCTCTTCCAGAAGATTCTGAACTAGGCGGTGAGCTACGAGAAGAGAAGAAAACTCAACTGAGCCAGGGAACATTGATATGGAGAGCGATCAAGCTACCCATTTATTCTGTCGCACTAGTTCCTCTTTCGGCAAGTTTTCTTGACTGAAATTACTCAGCATGGATTTTTTAAATGTGTTGTGAACGATGTCTTCCGCATTGAAAATACCTTCGAATCGTACAATCTTTATAATTACATTATGTTGCTGCATTTCGTCGATGGATGCATTTGGGGTCATGCAATGTCGATACTGGGTGAGTGTTGTGATGATGTCAGGGTCTTGTCTGCAATCACTTTGTCTTAGATAGGCAGCAGCCGCAGCACCGTCACCTGTGCATAGAAGCGCATGATATTTTTGTCATGCAAAGATGAAAGTGGTCGCAAGATTCATACTGAATGTTCTTCCTGTCCAGAAAAGTTTGTCTTGTAAATGGGTACTCTTTTTCGGTGTGTTATGTTTTGTGATTCAATTGCCCATAAAAGCAATGGCTGCTTCAAATATGATCTTGGAATTTTCGGAAGTGGCGATGCCCCTTTTATACATTTTCAGTTGTATAAGAATCTAAGCAAAACTACTTTTTTCTGTTAGATACAATGGAACACGTTTGCTGCTGCTTATCTAGTATAGAACATTAGAGATGCTGAAAAGGAGTTACGTGGACTTGAGATTCATGGTTGTGAAGTATCTAGCATGGTAGGACTTCTCTCTCCCATACACATACATGAGCATACACACACAGATACATATATACACACACATACACACTCTCTCACACACACTAGAGATTAGAGATGCTGAAAAGGAACATTAGAGATGCTGAAAAGGAGTTACGTGGACTTGAGATTCATGGTTGTGAAATATCTAGCATGGTAGGAATTCTCTCTCCCATACACATACATGAGCATACACACACATACATATATACACACACATACACACTCTCACACACACACATATATATATATATATATATATATATATATATGTGTGTGTGTAAATATATGTATGTATGTATATAAGTATCTATATATATCTCTCTCTCTCTCTCTCTATATATATATATATATATATATATATATATATATATATATATATATATATATATATATATATATATATATATATATGTAAATATATGTATGTATGTATGTATGTATCTATATATATATATATATATATATATATATATATATATATATATATATATATCTATATATATATATATATATATATATATATATATATATATATATATATATATATATATAGATATATATATATATATATATATATATATATATATATATATATATATATATATATATATATATATATATATATATATATATATATATATATATATTGCGTGCGTGCGTGCGCGCGCGCTTTATCTCTTCTTGCATGGCTAACTCCCACTTCTTCTTGTGCTCACATAGCTTTGTCTCTTTATAAGTGAGAGGTTCACCCTGATCTGATAACATCATGTAATGTATAGAGGGGTCATATCTATTCACTGGCCTCCTAGGATGTGTAGATCTTACCCAATGATCCACATTATCCGGCAATGGATCTACATCAAGAGGTACAACCAAAGATGCGTAGGTGGTCATATGAAGCTGATTTGCCAGACCAAACCTCTTGATGTATGAGGGGATCGATTGCAAACATGAACTCCAATTTTCAAAGCCTCTCCCCAAAATCCCTGAGAGAGATTAGCTGAGGATAGCATGCATCTCACCCTCTTACATAAAGTCTTATTATACCTTTCAGCCACACCATTGGAAGAGGAACTGTATGGGATTGTTAGCTCCCTCGTAATACCCAGATTTTCACAAAGTCTATTGAATTCAGCACTTGTAAACTCACCCCCATTATCTGTACGTAAGCATTTCATCTTTCTACCTGTTTGGGTGGTCACAAATGCATGAAATTTCTTAGATGCAACAAAGGCTTCATCTTTAGATTTTAACAAATATACCCAAAGCTTCTCTAGCCCAAAGCTTCCTAGAGTAGTAAAGAGCACCCCCATAGATTTTGTGGGCATGCTAGAAACATTAGAATGAACAAGATCAAGCACATTAGACTTACAAGAGACACCAGAGTAGCATGAATTCTTTACTTGCTTACCATGTTAGCATTCATTACAAAAATCAAGTTTCGAGCCTTTAGTGTCAAACTTGTCCAGATTACATAGTTTATCAAGGCCTTTTTGGCTCATGTGGCCAAGCCTTTTATGCCATAATTCCATATGTGAATGGATTTCAGCCAAAGCAATAAACTTGCTCAACAAGGCTTTACCATGCAAGCAATAAAGAGTCCCTTTCTTTGTACCCTTAACATTCAGCCTAGAGCCTTTGATAAGCTTCCATGACCCCTTCTCAAAGAGGGTACTATGTCGATGCATATCCATTTGCCCAACATACAATAAGCTTTTCTTGATACTTGGTACATACCTTACATCATGCAAAACAAGCTCATTAGTACCATCCACAGTGAGATGCACTGTGCGAATACCTTCAATAGAACAAGCATGGTTATTTCCAAGATATACATGTCCATGGCTTCTTGCATGAAAGGTAGTAAAACACTCCTTAATAGGAGTAACATGGAATGATGCACTTGAATCCACAATCCATGTTTGTGACAAAGCATCATTCACAATAAGCAAGGCATCATTCAGATCCCTCTTTGTGATCTGCATATCTTGTGCATGAATATTAATAGAAACATCAATAACTTCGGCATGATCTCCTACCATAGTAGCACAAAGTATATCTTCTGCATCTGATATCTCCCGAATGATGATACTAGAGGCAACATTGGCCTTCTTTTTGTTCTTGTCCTTTGAGTTGTCGTGTGCTTCATTCTTGGTCTCTTTTTCTTCCTGTCACCAATGTTCTTCTTGTTTTCGAGTTCAACTTTGTAGTATCTGCAATCAGGTTTCTTGTGACCTTTCCTACCACATTGGTAACAAGTCACTTCAGCCTTGCCTTTGCTTTTGCTCCTGAACCTTTATACATTTCCACTTTTCTTTTTTGTTTTTCCTCTAGCCACATTGGTTGAACCACTTACCTCTCTACTAGCTTTTCTCCTGATTTTCTCGTTCAAAATAGAACCCCTTACACCATCAAAGGTAAGATTGGGGCTATTCGAAATGAAACAACCAATGTTTCCCATGAATCAGGTAAGGTCATCAACAAGAAGATGGCTATTAACTTCCCCGATGAGACCCCTTATTTTTGTCTTGTCCAGCACGCTCTTGGAGGATGTCCGCCGGCTATTATTACGGAGTTCCATGCGTATTTCTGACCGCCCAGCCACGCACACATTCCCTTGACTCTCTCTCTCTTTCCATACATGAGAGTGACCCATGGCTCTACACATGGGTGCCACATGGCACTCATGTGTGAGCCCATTTCAATAACTTAAAGGGTGGTTCACACCTTTCTTCAGGATAACTCTATATAACATTTCCTTCCCCTTAACTCCATTTTTGAAGGTCTAAAGAGAGAGATAATCAAGGGAATAGTGCTCCCACTAAATCCCCATGTATAAAAATACATGGTCATAACTCCATGTTGTTTCCCCATATCCTTCCCCTTAAGAAGACTCTTGCGAAGGTAATCTAAAGTTGGGAAACCGTCTCTGGAGGGTGCTAACCCGCTTCCATGTGGCACTATCTTCTGAACTATCTTTCCACTTTACTAGACACTCTTTATCATAGTTGACGTGGTTCGTGAACCGACCCCCTCAAAGGTACCATTCGGTTCGGTTCGAACTGAACCTTAAAAGTTCAATCGGTGCTTTTTAGATAGTAATCAAAAGGTTCGATTCGGCTCGATTCGGTGCGTTATTTACATTCCGTTTGTCGTTTCCATCATACTGTTATGGGCAGCATTAGGTCAAGATGAAATCCAATAAATTATTGAACTGAGGTGTATGCACAAGTTTAGAGAGAGAGGAGGAGAGAGAGAGAGAGAGAGAGAGAGAGAGAGAGAGAGAGAGAGAGAGAGAGAGAGAGAGAGAGAGAGAGAGAGAGAGAGAGAGAGAGAGAGAGAGAGAGAGAGAGAGAGAGAGAGAGAGAGAGAGATCTTGAAGGCCTTTCTCTAGCTCTTCTTGAGACACAAAGGTGTCCACTCTCACACATTGTCATATTACACACATACACATTGTCACACAGATACACTGTCACACATAATATGGAACACACTTTATGCACCTTTCCTAGAAGGGAAGGTAAGGTTCTTGGACCTTAACCGCGCCTAATGAACCCTAAACGAACCTTACGCACCTTATCGCGGTCATAAGGTTCGGTCCTCGCACCTGAAACTCACCGAACGCACCGAACCAAACGCACCTAACCACCTTGCTCTTTATACAAGTGACTTCTCGTCCGTTTCTCTTGAAAGCATAGTATGCTCTCAGGCTCATGTGGAATAGATTGAACAGAAATAGGCTCTACAACCTCACTATCCGGAATGAGGTTGTCAGATTCACCCAACCTTTTCTTAAGTCGGCTGACATGAAAAACTGGATGGATTGACTACTCTCTGGAAGTTGGAGTTGGTAAACCATCTTTCCTATTCTCTTAAGTATTTGGAAAGGTCCACAATACCTAGGAGATAATTTTGGACAAGGTCCCTTCTTCATCGTTTCAGATCTAGAGGGAACTCTAAGATAGACTTGCTCTCCTACCTCAAAGTTGATCTCTCTCCTTTGAGGGTCAGCATAGGCTCTAGCTCTATCCTGAGCTCTCCCAATGCTGTCCTTAGCAAGCCTAAGCATATCATTCATCTCTTCCAAGAAGTCCTTTGCAGCTTGAACCTTCTCATTTTGCAAGCCTACTGCATAAGGAGCTCTCGGCTGAAACCCATACATAAGCATAAATGGACTATGCACACACACTCTTGCAAAAAAGAATAGTAGAAAGTCCTGTTCATATTTACATTCCTAGCATGAAAATATACATCTGATGAGCTGTTTGTACAATGCTCCATATCATGACTATACAATAAAAACATCTCCTGTACATGCTGAGAATAACAAAGACTATACAACTCTAGTGATGAAATGAGAGGTGCAGTAGGTACATCTCTCTCTCCCTGAATACAAACTTTACTTCCATTCTTTTCAAATTCATGAGTGTTGTTTTGATAGCTGCGTTTAAGTGTGTCTCCCAACCCCCATAGCCACTCTCTTCCTAAGACTAGGTCTGTCCTTATTCATAATTTGGAAGTCCATATAATCTGTATAGTCCTGCATCCTGACTTCCAAATTGGATACCATAGTATTCCATATTCTCTTATCTTGCCCTTGCATCATAGATACAATGTATTTATGTGCACTAGGCTGTTGGGGAATCTTTAATTTCTTGACCAAAGCATAGTTTATAAAATTATGAGTGGCAGAGTCATCTATCATGACCCGCACCCTAGTCCCATATACACTACCATGCAATTTAACTAGGTCATGTGGTCCAAACTGCGGTGACCACAATGACTGAGTCAAACAACAGCTTTGCTCTATATCCTCGTGCATCACCTCCACTCCCTTGCAGCTAGAGCTTCCATGAATAGGAAGGGTCTGCACTAGGTGGACCGCCTTTTTGCCCTTTTCGGGGGCCGTACTAGACTCTGGTCCCTTCTTCTTTTCTTCCCCCTTCTTGAGTGGACAATTCCACTATGAATGGCTAGGAGACAAGCACCTAAAGCACAGGTTCTCTCTTTTGGCCCTCTCAAATTGATCTGTGGATAACCTAGGCCCTTGTGATCTTTGTTTTTAAATAAAAACTTTGTTTTTCTCAAAAGGCAACTTCTTCTTGAACTTAGTCGTACTAAGAGGCTTGAGGGGCTGATCCGTCTCCATAGGAGTATACTGAGGACGGTTATGGTCCTCATATATCTGTGCATACTTGATCGCCTCCTCAAACGTCTTAGGTGCATTCCTCTTGACTTCTCTCTTTATGGCTTTATCTAAGCCCCTAACAAACCCTCTAGTCTTCTAGAAATCATCTAAGCCCTTAAGTTTCAAAATGATCTCTCTATAGTGGGATAGGTAGACTGAAAGAGGCCTACCTCTCTGTGTAATCCTATCCCACTCATCCCAATTCCTCTCCTCCTCGTTCTCAGGAAGAAATTCTTTTAGAAAAGGAGCCTCAAACTGAGTCCAGTCAGTAGGGATAGAGTTCGCCTCCTTAAGACTCATCCACCACTTGTAAGCACGCGGGCCGAGGGAGAGACTCGCCTCTAGCACACAGTAACGGACTCTGGTGGGGTTCCCTTCAATTGATGCAAATCATGCCACTTTTGTAAAAAAGTGTAGATTGCATCCTTGTTCCTGTCTCGGTCATCTCCCGTAAAGGTAGGTGGCTTCAAGTCTTTCAGGAGGGGAGCTTCCCTAGAGCTCTCTCCTTTGTGCTTACTAGGAAGAGAAGTATCTTTCCTAGTGAGCTCCAAAGGAATAGGAGGGGTCTCTCTTTCCTTCCTGGTTGGGAAAGAGGTGACACTAGTCTCAAGTGAGATCATTTGAGACTTAAGCTACTGTATGAGAGATGTAATGCTACCAAGATCTCTCTCTAATTTGAGGGTTTGCTCTTTCAAGTCTATGAATTGGTCACGAGTGACAAACTCATCTAAAAGTTCCTCATATGTATATTCTTCTTGCTCAGGCTCTTTTTCTTCTAAGTTTTCTTCTACTTCTTGCCTTAATTCTACTTCTTCCATTCTAGAATCAGGATCCTCTAGTTGCTCTTTAGATGGAGAAGTGTATTCAACTACTTGTTTCCCATTAGGTTCCATGTTTTCTTCCCTTCCCTCGTTTGCTAACTAGAGTATATGAAAATGAATGGAAGTAAAGCTTAAATATGCAAGAAGAAGAGAAATATATCAGAAGAGCACTTCCCTGTTACAAAGTAAAGCTGCGGAAGCGAAATCCAAATGATCCTTGAAGCTTTAGATCGCTGATTTTGAATCCTTGCCAGGCCCAAACAAAAATTGGAAATGTCCGGTTGGTCCGGGGAGGTTCTAAACACAAAAAACCATCCAAAACAATGCCAAAACCACGAGGGAATAGCCCCAACCGGGAAAACTGAGTAAAACTGAGCAACTTTTGAGATTTGAGAGTCCTCGCCAGTCCAAGAAATGTAGGCCAGCACCTGTACTTCAAAAATTTGAAGCTATCCAAAGTGAAAAAGGTGAATTTGGACACCGGATGATGAAAAACTAAGCCCAAGAGTGGCCCCCTAGTTCTTTTTTTTTTTTTTTTTTTTTTTTTTTGAGGGTACAAGGAAATTGGAAAGTATACTGAAATTGAAATACACACTCACACACCCAACCTCTTAAGGTAGAGGCATCCTTCACGATAACTCATGGATATGTCCGGCCAGGACTTGAACTCAGGACATCCTCCTGCAGCTTCAAGGCGTCAGCCACTAGGCTACGCGGCCACGGACATGGCCCCCTAGTTCTTGCTGAAGCGTTGCAGAGAGATTTTGGTGGTGCAAATCTCGTCCAAATCCATCATCGATGATCTTTGTTGGTAAGATCATTCTGACTACTGCTTATGGTAGTTCTTTCATCTTGATAGATGCTTTATTTGTGCTAGGGATCAAGAAGAATCTGTTATCAGTTTCTGCATTAGCCAAGATTGGCTTGGTTGTGAAATTTGTTGATGACAGATGTACAGTTCATGATCTGTCAAATGGCGATGTTATTATTGCTTCTTGCATTTTATGTCGTGGGCTATATAAGCTCATAGACTATGAAAGATCTTTGAATGATTCAGCATGTGCAGTTCATGATTCTCAGGCTATCTCAGATGCAAAGCTTTGGCATGCACGCTTTGGTCATCTGAATTTTGCTAGTTTGCTACGCCTGCAGAAATCTGATATGGTGTCTTCTTTGC
Source organism: Ceratopteris richardii (assembly GCA_020310875.1). Lineage (NCBI taxonomy): Eukaryota > Viridiplantae > Streptophyta > Polypodiopsida > Polypodiales > Pteridaceae > Ceratopteris > Ceratopteris richardii. The sequence continues at coordinate 184,596,223 of CM035419.1, forward strand.
CCAAGCTTGAGGCACCTGGAAAACATGTATGTGAAGGCTGTATTTTGGGCAAAATGCAACGTTCCTCCTTTCCAAAAGATGGATCAGTTCGGGCTACGCAGAAATTGCAGCTTGTACATAGTGATGTCTTTGGTCCTATGCAGACACCTTCTTTTGGAAACTATCTTTACTTGGTGACTTTCATTGATGATTTTTCCAGGCATGCATGGGTATATCCATTGAAGGCAAAGTCTGAAGTGTTTTTGTGTTTCAAACAGTTTTTGGTTTTGGCTGAAAATCTGTCAGCATGTAAAATGGGCACCCTCCGTTCTGATCGAGGGGGAGAATATATGTCTTCTGATTTTAATGCATTTCTGGCTGAACGTGGGATAAAACACCAGTGTACAGTGCTGTATACACCTCAACAGAATGGAGTTGCTGAACGGAAGAACAGGTCACTCATGGAGATGGCGAGGTGTATGGTCAAGAGTCGCTTTACCGCATAGTTTCTGGCTTGAGGCTGTCATGTGTGCAGCATATGTACTTAACAGGTGTCCCACTAAAGCGCTACAGTCTATCACTCCATATGAGGCTTGGCATGATCGCAAGCCATCTGTTGCTCATCTGCGGGTTTTTGGTTGTTTGGCATATGCACTAGTGCTTGAAAAATTGGATGATAAGGCAGTAAAATGTATTTTTGTTGGGTACAGTTCTGAAAGTAAAGGCTATCGTCTGTATCATCCACAGACTAAACGCATTCTGGTTAGCCGTGATGTTGTCTTTGTGGAAGATTCTATTCAGCCATTTCTTTCATGTACTAAGGAGACATCTGTTAGCTCTAAAGACATGTATGATACTTTGATGCCTCTTTTTACAGGTGGACAGTCTAGTGCTGGTCCTAATGAGGCAACTTCTCAGCCTTTGCAGGTTTCATATGATGATGCAGATCATTCCATTTCTGATGCAAATTTACATGATGCACTTGTTGATGAGAGAGCTGATATTGAGCAGGCAAAAACTATGCCAAAATGGCTGGTGCAGACTTTGTGTGACAGCAAATTAGATGCATCTTTGTCATATCGTACTCGTTCAGGCTCTCATAGTGCCTCCTTTGCATCAGATTGCTATGCTATGGCTGCGTCTAGCCTCTGTGATGAGAATGAGCCTTTTTCTTTTGATGAAGCACAGAATTCAGAAAATTGGATGGCTGCTATGCAATCTGAATATGATGCTATAATGAAGAATGGTACATGGTCTTTATGTGACTTGCCTCCTGGTAAGAAGGCCATTGGCACTAAGTGGGTATACAAGGTGAAGCGTAAACCTGATGGTACAGTTGACAGGTATAAGGCTAGGCTTGTTGCAAAGGGTTATGCGCAGGAAAGAGGCATTGATTTTGATGAGACCTTTGCACCTACATGCCGTATGACTACTGTTCGGAGCATTTGTGCACTTGCAGCCCATCATGGTTGGAATGTACATTAGTTGGACATTAAAACAGCATTTCTGAATGGTGACTTGCATGAAGAAGTGTATGTTTTTCAGCCCCGTGGCTTTGTGCAGAAAGGGCATGAAAACAAGGTGTGCAGGTTAAAGAAGGCGTTATATGGTTTAAAGCAAGCACCATGTGCTTGGTATGAGAAGATACATGCCTATCTGATTGCACATGGTTTTGAGAACAGTCCAACTGAAAGCACCTTATATGTTAAGCGTGCTACTGATGTGCTTCTGATCATTGTTGTCTATGTTGATGACATGCTGCTCACTGGTCCTATTGAGAAGCATATTGCTGATTTTAAGGCTGATTTGCATGCCTCATTTGAGATGTCTGATTTGGGGCATTTGCATCACTATTTGGGCATTCAGTTTATGCAAGTTCATGGTGGAATGGCTTTGTGTCAAACAAAATATATTGACACATTATTGCAGCGTTTTGGCCTTGAAGACTGTAAGCCTATTGCCACTCCTATGGAGACAGGTTTACGATTGAGTCTTCATGATGCTGGAGATGCATTTGATGCTGTTCTCTATCAGTAGGCTGTTGGATGCTTGATTTACTTATGCATTACTCGGCCAGATATTCAGTTTGCTGTCTCACAGGTGAGCAGGTTTATGCATTGCCCAGGAGTCACGCATTGGAAGGTGGTTAAGCACATCTTTCGCTACTTGAGTGGTACTCGGCTACTTGGGTTGTTTTATCCCAAGGGGGGATCACTACCGCCAGATTTGCATGCTTTTTTTGACTGAGATTGGGCTGGTTGCTATGACACTCGTGTGTCCACCAGTGGTTTTTGCTTCATGCTTGGTAGCTCATGTATATCTTGGTTGAGCAAGAAGCATCCTACTGTGGCCACTTCCAGTTGTGAGGCTGAGTATAGGGAAGCTTTCACAGCGACTGTTGAGTGTGTGTGGCTCAAACGCCTTATGGCTGATTTGGGTGTTGGCCAGTCTTCTGCCACCACCATCTTCACTGACAGTTAGAGCGCATTGGCAGTTGCGAGGAACCCTGTGTTCCATGCTCGCACTAAGCACATTGAGGTGCATTATCACTATGTCAGGGAGAGGTTCTCTGCTTGGGAGATCAGCTTGGCATATGTGCCCACGCAGGAGAACATTGCAGACCTTTTCACGAAGGCTCTGCCTAGGAAGAAGTTTGAAGCTTCCCGCAAAGCTTTGGGCTTACTTCCTTTTGTGGAGTGATTTCCACATAGCTTGGCACTTCCTTATACATGAGTGCCAGCTCCTTGTTCACCGCATCACTCCCAGGGGGGATTTGTTGATATATTTAGGTAGTGATTTGTGAGAACACACTAGGACCGCCGGGGCACTTTTTTCCCTCTTTAGGAGGTTTTTTTCCCGGGCTTGTATATACGCCTATTGCCCTAATGGGCTACTTATCTTTGTACATTCTCTAGTAATACATTCACTATTGTGTGTTTGTGCTCCAAGCTTCTTCTTCTTCCTTGTGCTTTTCGCGTGCTTCCGCAGACATCTATCTCCAACAGATGAGACCCCTTATTTTTGTCTTGTCCAGCACGCTCTTCGAGGATGTCTGCCGGGTATTATTATGGAGTTCGAACGCGGAGTTCCATGCGTATTTCTGACCGCCCAGCCACGCACACATTCCCTTGACTCTCTCTCTCTCTCTCTTTCCATACGTGAGAGTGACCCATGGCTCTACACATGGGTGCCACATGGCACTCATGTGTGAGCCCATTTCAATAACTTAAAGGGTGGTTCACACCTTTCTTCAGGATAACTCTATATAACAATGGCCTTAAGCTTATCATCAAATGCAAGTAATCCGGAGTCCTTCAATTGTGAAAGAGTACTTGTAAACGTGCTCAGTTGTACTTTTTGACTCATCAAGCTGCATACACACTAGCTTACGCATAAGATGCATTTGATTTACAGGTGTGGTATTTTCATAAGTCGCTTTAAACTTCTCGAATACCTCAAAAGCAGTTGAGTTGTAAGGCCTTTCAAATCCACTAAGATTTCATCTGATACAGCCATCTTGATGTAAATGATGGCCTTCTTGTTTAGGTTCATCCATGTTGCATGTGCCATATCTCCAGGCTTGACTTCTTCAAGAGCCCTTTCACAATCTTTAAGAAAGAGGATTCCCAACATTCTCTCTTTCCACAAATCAAAACCGCTTCCTTCAAATCTTTTGATCTCAAACAAAATTTTAACATCAGAGGAGGTAGAAGCCATGTTTGCACATTGAGAGCTTCAAAATTTCACCAAGAAAAGTAAATTCACCAGTTGTGCTCTGCGCAATCACTTGACGAGACTATAGCGGAGAAATTAAGCCAAAAACTGCCCAAAACTTGTGAAAATCAATTTCTGATTTTTTTTGCAAAAAATTTAAGAAAATTCCTGCAAGTTGTAACTGCATCACATAGTTGCATCGCAACGCGTTGCGAACGGTTCGCAACTTCGCAACCGCAACGTTGCTACGTTCGCAACGCGTTGCTTTCCATGCATTTTTTTTTTGAAGTCCCAAAAATACTCAAAATTATCTTCTCTCTTGGAGGGATTAGAAATTATTTAAAATCTTGTTCAAAATGTCCAATACGTGCAATAAAATAACCAAGAGAATGAGGAAGACATAAAAAGCTATAAAAGTGTACACTATAGAGATTCATTTGTGTATGATTTTCTTTATGTGCCTTATCACCTTGAGATAGCCACATATTTTGGATTTCCAATGTTCTTCTAATGCACTTACAAAGCTTGGACAAAAGTTGCATCCTTGGCCTTGGCCCTTCAAATCCAAGGGTACTCTTCTATGATGATTGATCTCACTAAGTATAGACATCACCATTAATGACCGTGAATGTTGAATTATGTAGGGACTAATCTAGACTCAATAATCTATATTATATATGTCCATCTCTGGACTCTGTCCTATAACATAATATATGTCTGTTTGTATATATGTAATAACAAATATGCATGTATGTATGAACTATGTATGTATGTAATATGCATGTATTTATATACATGTATGTATGTATGTATGTAATATGTATGTATATATGTGTGTGTATGTAATATGTATGTATATATTTATATGTATATGGCATATGCATGTGTCTAAAATATATATGACATGTCGCATTTCTACTTTTAATTCATATTTATATGTGTGTATATTTATTTATATGTGTAAAGGGATGCACTTCACCATATATTACCTATAAGAATCTTAGATAACCAAAATATCAAAAAAAACAAAAAACAAAAAAAAATCACGTTCGCAACGTTTTAGCAACGTCTAGGCCCAAACGTTGCTATGTTGCTAATGCGATAGCAACGCGTTGCCTTGGACGTTGCTAAAATGTTGCTAACAACTACGCTGCATCAAAAACAACAAATTTGTTATTTTTCAACCACAAAAGGCATACACATATGCAAAGCCGAGGCAATGGGTGCTTGTTTTCACAAAAGCACCAATTTTTTGTAGCAATATGATGCACTTCCTCATCTTTGTATATGTTCTCCCACTTGAAATGAGGGAGAATTTTTGCAACAAAAGACTTGTCGATGAAAAAAATCAGCAATGTGGATGCTGAAAATGACCTGTGGGGATACAAGAAGAACAATAGAAGAGATTCTTCGCGATGAAACTCTATAAAAAACCAAGATTTGCTTTAGTTTTGCTGTGGCCTGAAGTAATCCTTCAAAAACAACACTTTTATTGCGAAAGAAGAAGGTTTTTTCGCGATGAATCCTCCCAAATGTAAGAAAAAGCTTTCAATTTAACATAGGCTGAAGTAGAAAAGTACGTATTGCGATTTTGTCGCGATGGAACATCTTAAAGCTTTGATAACCGTTGAAAGATGCCGCAGAGAGCTGCGTGGTGGTATGCTTGGTTGTTCCAAACGCCAAGGGAGTGGCCTGAAGTGATCCTTCAAAAACAACACTTTTATCGTGAAAAAAGAAGGTTTTTTCGCGATGAAATCCTCCCAAATGTTAGAAAAAGCTTTCAATTTAACATCGGCTGAAGTAGAAAAGTGCTTATTGCGATTTTGTCACGATGCAACATCTCAAAGATTCGATATCCGTTGAAAAAGGCCACGGAGAGCTATGTGGTGGGGTGCTTGGTTGTTCCAAACGCCAAGGGAGTGGGCTCTTGCATGAGGAGAGAGAAAGTAGAGAGAGAAACAAACGCAGAAATTTGGAGAAGAAGATGGAGAAGATGAAGTTGAAGAGGTCTCAATCAAGTTATGAAAGATTTGGGACCAAGTCTTATTGATAAGTGACTTTTAGGTCATTTGGGCATGTTCACACATGGCCAATGACCAAAAGTCATAAAAATAATGTAAATGCCTATAACTAACTCCTCAATTTGGGGTCCAAAAAATATAACAAAAATATGTCTAGAAAGCTCTCGAAGAGAGCTTTCACATGGAAGGGTCAAAATATATGAAAGGAGAGTCCTTGGGGCCTTTATCCCCAATAAGCACTCCAATTTCTCTTACATGCACTGGATGAGCAATCTTGAGATAACACCTTGAGAGCATAAGTGCATAAAGTAGTGAATAAAAAATAAAAAATTTGCCACCAAAAAAGTGGTTTTACCATTGACTCTCTATCCCAACATGTAGGAGAAAGAAAAGCGGGATTTCGCTTCTCATGCATCTAGCAATTTATTTGCTCAGACATGTCATTACGTAGATGTGTGGGAACTACATGTGACATATTTTGAAGCCGGTCCAATAATAACTCAACATCATCATATAATTGGGAGCTTTTGAATGCGAGATGCAATAAACCTGCAAACTCGTGGATAGGTCGATGCATCGGTGCCCATCTTCTCATTGTTACCGAATTATAAAAAAAGAAAGAGAGAAATATTAAAATAAGAATGAGATAAAAATTAAAATAAAGATATTATATACATACCTCATTGCATCATGATTTATGGCACATGATGCATCATTGCATGCACATTGCAATTTGCACATAGATACCAAATACAAATACATTTATGATGTGTGATATAATTGATAAATCATAAATCATAATTTGTCAAAGTATGTTACCTCAAGTACTTCACCTCTTTGGTCCTCGGTGACAAGAGTACATTCTCTTGCATAACTCTTCTCATGATATGGATAAGAAGACTTAGAGTAGCACCCTCACAATCCGTCATGCCTAGAACTTTGTAGATAGGTGTGATGACACTTAAAATAGCCTTCACACTATCCCAAAAGCTCTCATCCAAACATAGCTTATGTATGCTTTTTGACTCCTCCAATGAGCACTCATCCAACTCCTTCCAAAAGGGAGATACCATCGTTTGTCTTAGAGGCACTTTGACTTCAAGCAACCTTGAAAGAACAATCCACATGTATGCAAAACGTGTGGTGGCGGGCTTCTTTATTTCAAGCTTGCTATGCTCTCTAAACATAGTTAACACTTTCACTTTTTATGTGAAAAATATAACTATGCTTGAGGCTTGTAGTGTACAAGCTTTTACCCATGATAGCTTTCCAATATCCTCCATGAGCAAATGAAGACAATGAGCTGCACATGGAGTCCACACAATATGTGGATATCACTCTCCAAAAGCTTCCCCATATGCCTACAATTCCTTGCATTGTTGGTTACAACTTGCACTATATTTGATGGACCCACCTATGCATAAAATAAAAAAATTGATATTTAGAAGTTTGGATAAATGCTAAATCTCAAAATTTATTAAACATATAAAAATAATTTTTTTAAATTTATTTTTCTTCTTCGATGGTCTTCTTGATATGCGAATAGATGAGCACTCCGATTGTCTTCTTTCCCTTCTTTCCAACCTCAACGACACGTAGGAAGAAAGTATGGATAGAGCATGACACAAGAATATGAATTATCCCTCTATTCTTTCTATCTCTCCATCCATTGGAGAGGATAGTGCATCCATACCGAGACCATTTCTCATGTATAGGGGTAAGTGAGAGATCTATCCTCTTCTTCTCATCAATTTTGGTTGTCCACATATCGGAGTAGCTAGGTCCACTCCATCCTTGACATAGACCCACTTCCCTGATTGTTTTGACTATAGTCTTCCATTGGTTTGAGTTAAGAAGATTAAATGAGAGATTTTCATAATTACCGTTCTTGCAATCTCTATGTCGGCTATCTTACATGCCCGAGAGCTTTCCCTAATCCATTCCTATATCGTTTGCCACAATATTTACCCATCCAATGATGGGAGCAAGACTTCTTTGTGTCTTTCTCTTTACCATCACAATGGAGATCAAATGCCTCGTGTTTCTCTCTCATCATCGTGCTTAGAGAAGGCTGAACTAAAAGAGGAGGATCTCTATCGAATATCCAATGTGTAGACTTTTGAAGAGGCTCAACTACAAGAGGCTATAAGCTTGAAGAGAGCAAAAGAACGCTTGAGGATAGGGTTTGCAGCACACAGTAGTTCAGAGGCTAGAGAAACCCAAGATTTCCCCTTCCTCAAGCACGAGCGAATGCTCGCTTCTTTCGCACAAAAGGGACAAAGCTTTTCCAGGACTTCTTTGTGTCTTTCTCCACACCAACACAATGGAGATCAAATGCTTCGTGTTTCTATCGTGCTTAGAGAAGGCTGAACTAAAAGAGGAGGATCTCTACTGAATATCCAATGTGTAGAGATCCTCCTCTTTCAGTTATAAGCTATAAGCTTGAAGAGAGCAAAAGAATGCTTGATGATAGGGTTTGCAGCACACAGTAGTTCGGAGGCTAGAGAAACCCGAGATTTCCCCTTCCATAAGCACGAGTGGATGCTCGCTTCTTTCGCACAAAAGGGACAAAGCTTTTCCATAACATTGCATCCTATGTTTGTCTCTATCTTTCCAAGTAGCACTTGGTTGAGAAAAGTTGGGGATGTGTGAGTTCTAACTTCTCTTCTGATGTGTATTATGAGAGTGCTTTTCATGTCTAAGGTCCATGTGTATGCTGGTGAATACTTAGCATGATCTTTGAAAATAATGGAGGTACCTAAATCATACATAACTACAACTAACTAATTAACAAATATACCTATTTGATATATTTCCCTAGTGTTAGGAGCAACTTTCTATTAGGGAGCTCAACCTTTTCAAAAGTATAAAAATTAATGGTCATAAATACTCTTCAAGAATGGTAAAAAATGTCCCATTTTTGGGAAACGGTAAAGAATATGGTAAATAATTTTCATGACATACCATGATAGTACTAGATGAGAACTATCTAATCATATATAACATTTGTGTGTTTGGCACCAAAATCATGGTCAAAATTAAAACCTGAATTTTAGAGTTAAGTATGAAAAACACTTCATAATGTGAGAAGCAAGTTTGACATATATCACCATCCTATTAAAACTTGAAAACAAGATCCAATGGCTTGCTTTCATGCCATGTGCCACATAAAAAAGCACACAAGTGCTTTATTTTAGGGTTCTTGAAAAAATCAGAAACCCTAATTAAAGTTTTCACCTTTTTTTTTTTTCGGTTTATTCAGTTTTCCTTTTAAAATGACCATGTTACTAGCACTTGTATCATGACACATGGAGTTCTCTTCTTGAGCAAGCTTGGTGAGTCCCTTTAACTGGGAGAGGTGGACTTGTGCTTTCTTTATCTTCAACAAGGTGAGCAGCAGCTTGAAACCATAGTTGCAACGCAACGCGTTGCGTAGCGTCTGCAACGTTCGCAACGCGTTGCGTTGCAGACAAATTTTTTTGCCCTCTCCTTTGAGCCCGAAACGGGCTCGCGGGAGAGGGCATTTTACTTGCCTTCTTCCTTGGAGCGAACGCACACCCGAGAGCACTGAGCCCTCAGCCGAGAGAGAGAGAGAGAGAGAGAGAGAGAGAGAGAGAGAGAGAGAGAGAGAGAGAGAGAGAGAGAGAGAGAGAGAGAGAGAGAGAGAGAGAGAGAGAGAGAGAGAGAGAGAGAGAGAGAGAGAGAGAGAGAGAGAGAGAGAGAGAGAGAGAGAGAGAGAGATCTGAGAGAGAGATTTGAGAGAGAGAGAGAGAGAGAGAGAGAGAGAGAGAGAGAGAGAGAGAGAGAGAGAGAGAGAGAGAGAGAGAGAGAGAGAGAGAGAGAGAGAGAGAGAGAGAGAGAGAGAGAGAGAGAGAGAGAGAGAGAGAGAGAGAGAGAGAGAGAGAGAGAGAGAGAGAGAGAGAGAGAGAGAGAGAGAGAGACTCACCATGCCTAAACAAAAGCAAAGTTGTTGGAAGTACGTGACTAGCCAAGGGAAGTTTGGATCGGGTGGGAGTGAGAGATGGACATGTAACCTATGTGGTTACAAAGGGGGTGGTGGGGCAAATCGTATCAAAGCCCACCTTGCCAAATTTAGTGGCTTGGGCATTTCAGCATGCAAGAAGCCTATGCAAGCTGATATCAAGGATGAGCTCCTTGAGTGGGTAGCTCAAAGGGAAGCTAGAAAGTATCCACAGAGCTCTCGGCCCACCTCCACCTCTATTAGCTCCAGTTATCCTCCTCCACACGATGCTCCAGCGCATCAGACTCATATGGGATCCTCTAGTGGAGGGAATGATGAGCATGGACATGATACCGTCGATCTTGAGGGTGACACTCAGCCACCGGTGAAGGCACCTAGAGGATCACTTTCTTCGGCATCCGTACGTGCGGGTTTTCAGAGGCAGCGGGAGCTTGAGGCCAAACAAGGTATAATGAAGCTTTTCATACAGTGTGGCCTCTCTTTTAATGTTGCACGCACACCCGCATGGAAGGAAGCCATGGAGTTAGTGAGCACATTAGGATATTGATGGAGCGGTCCTTCATATGAGGAGTTGAGGACTAGTGAGCTACGCAAAACAAAAGATATAGTGGAGAAGCAGTTAGAGCCGATGATGGGCACATGGGAGAAGTATGGATGCACTATTATGTGCGATGGATGGACAGACATCAGGAAAAGGAATGTATATAACATACTAGTGCATTGTTGCAAAGGCACTATGTTCCTTCGCGCCATCGATGCATCAGAGGTTGGACTTACAGTGACAGGTATGTATAGGTGAAATTTCAAGTTTTAATTTTAAGATACGCATTTGAATTTTGCATATGCTATATATATGTATTATGTATGTAGTATGTACTATGTACTATGTACATGGCTGATTTGGTGTAATTTTTGTGTCACAGGTCAGTTTATATATGGTCATATCCGCCAGGCTATTATGGATGTCGGTCAAAAGAATGTTGTGCAAGTCATTACCGACAATGGAAGTAATTGTGTGGCCATGGGTAGATTGTTAGAGGCAGAGTTTCCCTCCATTGTGTGGACCCCATGTGCCGCACATAGCATTGATCTTTTGATAGAGGATCTTGGAAAGATCCCTTGGATTCATTCTATTTTTTCCACCTGCCATAAGGTGGTCTCTTTGTTCACAAAGAGACCAAAACTATTAGCTATTTTCAGATCATACAGTGAGTTGGATATCCTAAAGCCTGCGAAGACCAGATTTGCTTACATGTGCATAGTGATGGAGAGACTACTTCGGGTGCGGCAGGCTTTGATGCAGACAGTTGTGTCTACAGAGTGGACTGCCTGGGATGGACACACTACCCCGAGAGCAGATTTTGTACGGATTACATGCTTGTCGGATTCATTTTGGAGGGATGTAGAGGCACTTGTGCGTGCCATGCATCCATTATATTCTGTCCTTCGCATCGTTGATATGGAGGGGAGTACATTGGGACTCGTCTATGAGTTCATGGATCGAGTTGGCGAGTCCCTTTCACGTTGCCCACATTTGACATTGGACAGGTATTTATTAAGTTATTACTTATTACTTTGAATTTTTGACACTTAAAATTCTTATTATCTTAAAAATTAGTCTCTAAAATTTATAATTTCTTTGTTTATAGGATTGAGCAGCTTAAGGCTGTGTGGAGGGATCGATGGGATTGGTTTCATCGCCCGATCCATGGGATGGCACACTTATTGCATCCCTTATGGAGATCTCAGCAGGCCATCGTGGATGAGAAGCTCTTGAGTGCATGGAACACATATGTATATAGGCTTTATCGAGCTGATGTAGAGTTGCGACTTCAGTTGGAGAGACAGCTCTTGGATTTATGTACTAATTATTTTTTGAATTATGTTGTAATGCAGAGAGAGTTAGCTATTCGTATCCTTTCACAGGACTGCAGCGTAAGTCCTTGTGAAAGGAATTGGAGCACATGGCCCTCTTCCATACAAAGAAGAGGAACAGATTATCTACAGCGCAGTTGGAGCGGCTAGTTTATTGCCACTGCAACTTGCGTCTCTTGGAGAGCGGCGGACATACAGGAGATGTGAGGGAGGTCAACGTGGACACAGTAGATATAGAGAAAGTCAGAGATATTCCAGATATTCCTCCAGAGGATCTGGACTTATATACTATGCTGTACCATGAGTTGACCTTACCTCAGCATGATACCAGATCATCTCGGTGCCGCAGAGGACCTAGTGGTAGTGGTGATGCATCCACTAGTAGCCGACCACATACCACTACTACTAGGGATGATGATGATGATGATGATGATGATGATGATGATGATGATGATGATGATGATGATGATGAGAGTGATGATTTGTCATCTGACACCATGTCAGAGTGACAGAGTTTGATTATTGACATTTGAGGCTTTGACATTTCATGTTTGACATTTGGTATTTCATGATATGTATTTACTATTGTGATGACAGTGCTGAGTGGACACTTATCATGACTCACTTGTGAGTCGTGACTTTATATTTATCATTTGCCACTTATGATTTATGCCATGCGTCATGATTCATATGATTTATGATTTATCATTTGTCATAGTGATCTCTATTGTTTTATTTTGATGTATGAACGATGATATGATCATGTGACATGTATGTACTATGATGCCAGGTGTTATCATTTATATTATAAATCATGATGTTTATTGTAATTTGTTAAAAGTTAGAAGTTAGAACTTACTACTTAGAAACTAGAAACTTGAAAGTTAAGTGTTATGATCATTATGTTGTTAGAAATTAGAATCTAGAATCTAGATGATGATGTTATGATTATTGATGTTATGATTGTATTTGAATTTTGATATAATGATGATGTATTTGAGATAATTGTATTTGATATAATCTTAAGGCTGTGTGGAGGGTTATGATATAATCACGAGTCACGACCAAGTTCCAACTTTCAAGTTAGATTGATAATCTCTATTATTTATGATATATCTTATATTGTAATAAGTATTTTATGGTATATATAGTCATATCCCACCTTATTACATATCATAGGACCCAAAATATGTGAAAAAAAAATATAAAAATTTTGAAAAATAAATGACTTTATCGCAACTCCTAGGTCCAGACGTTGCCCTCGTTGCTAACCCGTTGCTAACCCGTTGCCGTTGCCGTTGCGAAAACGTTGCTTTCCACTATGCTTGAAACTTATCTATTCTTGCAGGAGATCATCTTCAGCTTTGGAGATATTGGAGTTATTCGACAGTTTGTCATCATGTTGTGTTTTTTCTGTGCTGTCCTGTCACTTGTAACTTCAAGCATGGAATTTATGGAATATATTTGGAGCTTTTCTCCTTACATCTCTCTTATGTGTTGTCTATTCTCTATCTTGTCTCTATTTTCTCTATGCCTCTATACTGATTGTGGGCCTGAAAACCAACACTAATGTGCTGGTATCTGATTGTGAACTACTATTCCTCTATTTTTGGAATTTACAATCTATGCTTATCATTTATCATCCATGATTTATTTCATGTAATCCCTCTCAAAATTTTTCCCCTTTATGGAGGATATTATATGGCTTATAGATAATAGTGGTTTCTGGGTTGGCAATGGGCATCATTTCACTAGGCTATGAGATATTTTTCCCCTCAATGTAATAGAAAAGAGTCTATTTGGATATCATTTTATGGGTCACTTTCTGCATAAACCTTTTCAGCAGGAAGGGTATTGAGAAGTACCTCTCTTGGGTATTTCTACTTTAGAGCCTGATAGGAATGTTTTTTGTTTTGGGTCTGAGCTCAGGCACAAGAATACAGTCTAAACTGTTGTGTTTCTATGTGTTCATTGAAGCAATTTGATTGTACAATATTTCCATGCTTGAGGTTGTATCTGTAACGCTTGAGATTTTTTCTGTGAATTGGATCTTTGGCTTCATTTACACCGTTAAGATACCCAAATCTTAAGTTTCACAAAGGTAATAATTTTGACCGTATGCTGTGACAGGTAGGATCAGCTGCAGCATTCTATCAAACACATATTTTTCATGCAGAGAAGTTTGCTATTCTCTTGGGTTCTGCTGTCCTTGTCATTGCATGGCTGAACTTGAGGTAACTATCTGTTCCCAAGCCTATTCTAAAGTTTATTCTGTTTGTGATCATATGTTGCTTAAGCATGTATGGTACATTTATGTTCAACCTTTGTTTCTACGGATGAATTGGCAGTAGCACCTTGAATCTTTGCTGGGAATCTGTTATGATTATTTGTAATCTCAGTATCTTTAGCTAGAATAGGGCTTTATGTTATGAAAGATTCACTTTGGGTCTTGCATGATAGTTGAAAGTCCGAATGTTTGAGTGTTAAACTGTTATCCTTGATGCAACACTTAGCTTTCCTTTATTTGCCTCTATAATTTATTTCTTGCATTTGTCATTCATTTTCACTTTGCGTGGACGAACTTGAGGTGATTCTTTGTTCCTCCCAATCTTCTTGTAAAGTTTGTTAATATCTTCATCTTGCTGAAACCTTTTGGTTTAGGAGACAAATGATATGTATATGTTATATATTTATATCCAGACTCTGTTTTTTAGATGAATTGGAAGTAGAACCTTGAAGTGAAAGTATCATTATCTGTAATCTCTGAATTTTGAACGAGAATAGTGCTCTTTTTCAAACTTGTATTTAATATGTATTTTTGAAATTTTTAATGAATAGATCTTTAGGGCTTTTGCATGATAGTTTGAAGGCCAAAGCATTGGAGTGTTGAAATGATAGCATTTTTGCAACACTTTACCTTCCTTTGTTTGTCTCCATCAGTTTATTAGATGCATTTTTTGTCCGTTTTTTGCCACAAATATTTCTGAAGAAGTTATGCTGGTGTACTTCTGTTGCTGATATCGAGGGTATCTATCTATCAGTTCACAATGATAGGCAACCAGCTCTTTTGCTCAGAACTCTTCAGTCAGGTATTTGGTTTGTTGACCTTTTCATAAAGCCTTTGGGGGTGATGCTGTTTGCCCACTTTGGGTTGTCTCTCCCCTCATCTTGGGGGGCTCCTTGGGGCAGGGGGGATGTAGATACCTTGCAGCCACCTAGGGGACATCTTGAGGCCATTGAGAGGGCACCTTTGGGGACACTTCATATTTTTATCTAATCCTTCTTGGTGCTTATGGGGGTTGAAAGGAAATGTAATGCAACATAGTTGTAGTGTACCTCGATCACATGAAATAGATGTACAAAAAGTAGAGAAAACACAGATACAATAAGAGAGAACAATTTGATGGAGGAATAATAAAGCTTGTATTATCCAATCCAAAGATTAAAGCAGAGAATACAAAATATAGCTTTTTGTGAAGCTTCGTCCACTCGACCACCCTCGAACTTTCTCAGTCTCATTCTCATTCTAATCGCACTTTGAATCTCACTCTCAATCAGAGTTACAATCAAAATCTTTGAATCACAAGTTGCTCTTGAACTCTGCAACAATTCCATCCATACAAGTCAGTGTTGATCATCAGGATGATGGAAGTGCATGAGCCACAGGAAATAGGTGTCTTTTGGGTGTGTGAGTGAGTGAGGAAGCATGAATAAAAGTACACACGAGCGAAGAAGGAGATCGAATTACAGAGACACATGATGGCTTGAAGAGCTCTCTATTGATCGATGATCAGTAATATGAGAATGAGTAAAATGAGAAGTGAATACCTAAGTATGAAGTATTACCACGTATGAGTATATAATGCATAATGTATTTGTGGTCACATGGGATCAAACCTCTAGCCAGCACTAGAGTAAAAAGTGCCCATTTGTATTTAAACAGTTCACATCAAAGCTACTTGAGGGACACAAGTGCAAGTTGAAACAACCTCTCTGGAGCGAATGACGTGAACACATACAGGGAGTGACAGATGAGCCCCCACAAGGTAATAAGTCTAAAGCTTTGCGAAAAGCTTCAAACTTTTCCCATGGAAAAGCTTTGGCGAGTATGTCTGCCACATTATCTTGTGTCGATACATACCAAATCAATATCTCCGGCATGAAGGTGCTCTTTGACATAATGATAATGAACCTCAATGTGCTTTGTGCTTCATAAATTGGCTCAACTAGGAACTTCATAATATCGGGCCTTGTGTTACATGCATATATCAAACATCCCATAGCTTGGTGATAAAGTGAAGTATCAAATGCATCATGTGCATCCTCAATCAAGAACTAAATCCCATTTCCACTAGTGTTGAGATAGGCTTGCAATCTTTAAAACCAAAACGTTGAAGTAGTCTTTGAATATACTTTGCTTGATGAACAACAATTTCCCCTTCAATGGATACAAGCTGGATGCCAAGATAATACTCCAAAAGTCCATGGCATATCACATCAAAAGTATGCTGCAAATCAGCCATAAGCATGCCAACTTTCTCATCACATGACCAAGTCAAGAGAATGTTGTCAACTTTAAAAACAATCACTATAAGGTCAACCCCATTTTTGCGTACATGAAGTGTGCTTTCAATTGGACTATATGTAAAACCAAGAGCAATCATGTGCTTATGTATCTTGTCATACTTTGCACGTGGAGCTTGCTTAAGTCCATACAAAGCTTTACACAAATTGCAAACCATATGCTCTTAACCTTTGATGGCAAATCCAAGAGATTGCTTCACATAAACCACTTCTTGCAAATCACCATTCAAGAAAGCTGACCTTATATCCAATTGATGCACTTTTCAACCTTGATGGGCAGCCAATGCAATCATAAGACGAATGGTAGTCATGCATGAAGTAGGTGCAAAAGCCTTCTCATAATCAATACCATGATTTTGTGCATAACCTTTTGCAACTAGTCTAACTTTGTAGCTATGAATGCCACCATCTGATTTTCTTTTAATTTTGTGAAACCCACTTGTACCAATGGCAATCTTACCTTTTTGCAATTCACATAACTCTGAAGAATAGTTTTTGTGCATAGATTCCAATTCTAATTGCATTACACTCATCCAATTTGAATCTAATTCCCCTTCAATGGATACAAGCTGGATGCCAAGATAATACTCCAAAAGTCCATGGCATATCACATCAAAAGTATGCTGCAAATCAGCCATAAGCATGCCAACTTTCTCATCACATGACCAAGTCAAGATAATGTTGTCAACTTTAAAAACAATCACTATAAGGTCAACCCCATTTTTGCGTACATGAAGTGTGCTTTCAATTGGACTATATGTAAAACCAAGAGCAATCATGTGCTTATGTATCTTGTCATACTTTGCACGTGGAGCTTGCTTAAGTCCATACAAAGCTTTAAATTGCAAACCATATGCTCTTAACCTTTGATGGCAAATCCAAGAGATTGCTTCACATAGACCACTTCTTGCAAATCACCATTCAAGAAATCTGACCTTATATCCAATTGATGCACTTTTCAACCTTGATGGGCAGCCAATGCAATCATAAGACGAATGGTAGTCATGCATGAAGTAGGTGCAAAAGCCTTCTCATAATCAATACCATGATTTTGTGCATAACCTTTTGCAACTAGTCTAGCTTTGTAGCTATGAATGCCACCATCTGATTTTCTTTTAATTTTGTGAAACCCACTTGTACCAATGGCAATCTTACCTTTTTGCAATTCACATAACTCTGAAGAATAATTTTTGTGCATAGATTCCAATTCTAATTGCATTACACTCATCCAATTTGAATCATCACATGCATCTTCAAAAGTGAGTGGCTAATTCATTACATGCAGTTGCAATAAGAGATACATCTACATAGTCACTTAATGCATGGAGAGAGGTTGATTTTGTTCTACCAAGTAAAGAAGCACTAAACTTGCTATTTTGCAAATTTTTTTTGCAGTAATTTTGGCGTAGATTATGAATCCTTGATAGACATGCATTCCTCATGTAATACATCTCCAAAATGTACATAAGAACTGGGCTGAATATCATGCTTAAATTCAACCATGTGTGGCTGCAAATTTTGCGAATTTTCAGCCATGTTTGACCGGACACTTTCAGCCATCTTTGGTTGGAATTTTTCGGACATGTTTTTCTTTAAATTTTGGGAATTTTCAGCCATGCTTGGCTGGAA
This sequence comes from Ceratopteris richardii, assembly GCA_020310875.1. NCBI lineage: Eukaryota > Viridiplantae > Streptophyta > Polypodiopsida > Polypodiales > Pteridaceae > Ceratopteris > Ceratopteris richardii. The sequence goes on from CM035419.1 coordinate 184,614,007, forward strand.
ATTTTCAGCTTTATTTAACTGAAAATTTTCAGCTCTTTGAACCTCGTTTAGATGGCCTACATTACCGTAGTCAAGTGCATCACGTTGAAACAAAGGCATGAGTGTATCAAACAAACCTTGTAAAGAATAAGTGGATTTTTGAGAAATTACCATATTTCGAATTATAATAATTTTGTCCGTCAATGTATAAGTGATAACCTTTACTCTCACTACAATAACCAACAAATATACATTTTTTTTTGGCATGTAAGGAAACGCCGGACCACATTTCGAATGACATTAGGTGTAAGCCCAAATTCATCCGATGGCCCTTCACATGTAAGAGGGTATAATGCTTCCTCCTTAATCATCAACCCACTCAAATGTCCTCGAAACATCACAAGATGCCAATCACATTTTCTAGCATCAAATGTGCCAAATATTTCACAATCACCAACGGTGAGAACTTCTACATATCAAAGGCAAGGTGAATTAGGAGATGCTCTGAGGCATACGAGGACATCCCTCACATGGCTCAAGCAGAAGCAAAAGATCGCGGAATCAGAGACCACTAAATTGGTAATTTTAGAAAATTTGTCTTTTAATATTTTGAATTCAAAGCAATGGAAGGCTACTGTGAAGGCAATCTCGGAGGTGGGCCCATGTCAAGGATGGACGGGGTCTCTTATTAAGATTTCAGAAGAAGAAAAATCGATGAAGAGAAGAAGAAAATTGATCTCTCTCTTCTGCCAATGAGACAAAAATGGTGTAGATATGGATGCACCATCTGTTGGAAAACAATGTCACATTAGTCCAAATCTCTATTAGGGCAGAAACCCTAATTTTGGTACTTAGTCATTTTTGGCACAAAATTTGGGTAGAATGTTTATGATCCTATCCTGTAGAGCTTGATGAGAGCTATCTAATGGTATATGACATTCAGTCAATTTTGGAGAAAACCCTAACCAAAGCTACTCAAAATTAACGATTAAAAAGCTAAAATTAACGATAAATAAAAAGCTATGCTAAAAGAAGGGATGAGAATAAAAAAATTTGCGATCAGCTTTTTATTGTGTTTTTATTCGCATGGCCTTCAAGTCCTATATAAGAAGGTCATTAGGCACTTGTTGTGACATCCTCCACCATTGTTAGGCTGACTTTTGAAGGTGGTCTTGCCGATGCAGACATGGGGCAGCCATGGCCCATGGTGTACATATGGAGTAGCTATGGAGCAATCTTGAAGCACATAAGGAGAAGCCATGGAGTTCTTCTTAGAGAAGAGTGTGCTCACACTCTTGTTGATGGAGAAGACTTGCTTGTTGAAAGATTTCTCCTCCAAATGCACAACAAGAAGCTTGGACCCTTCCCAAGACCTATCTGCCCTCATACCAGTCACTAAAACTGGTATATCTCACAATTCCCGAATCCAATCCAAAAACCCTTTAAGGCACAGAAAGTAGATAGTAAGGGCTTTCCAATGAGCTATCAATCACTGGATTTGGACACCTGTAGACCTGTCAACTGAGTCACACAAGACAGCCCAATTTTCCTAGCAGGTTTCGGGATAGAACAGCAGACAAAGAAATAGCAATATCTCACAGTACAAGAAGAGTTTTGCCAAAATTCTTTTTGGAATAGAATCCTTGCTTTATAAGCTTTCCAGCGAGTTTTCAAGAACTCTCAGAATGGAGCTTCCTACAAAGAGAAAATGAAGTCCTATCAGGCTGCTACAGAAATGGAGCACCCTTTGGAAAGGGTGGGAGAGATATACAAGAGAATAAGAGCATCTATGAGAGCCTATGGCTCAATGACACATATATACGCAACACCCAACTTCCTAGCATTCACACACACCTTGAATGGGCTTGGATGGTCTTTATATAGCCTTGGGAGCCTTCTATGACTCTTCATATGTCCTCCATGTCTCTTCACATGCCCTCCTTGTCTCTTCACTTGCCTTGTGACTTTGTCTCTTTATGGAGTGGCTTTTGATGGTCCAATGCCTCCTTTTGGATAAGGTTGCGCCTTCAACTTTGTACTTTGACTTTCCTAAGGTTCAAAAGCCTTCAAATGAAGTTATTTTATGAAAAACAAAACTTGAGCTTGCCTTAGAAATGCATATCTTTTAACACTCCCCCTCAAGCTCAAGTTTCTTTTGCATTTGAAGTTGGTTCCTTGAGTTGTATGGCTTGCTTCAACTTAGCAAGCTTTCCAGCATCCAAGAACTTTGTTAGTAGATCAGCTACCTGGTCCTTTGTACTTACATGATGAATATCCACTTCCTTTTCAAGCACCTTCTCCCTTATGAAATGATAGTGGACTTCGATGTGTTTGCTCCTTGCATGAAACATAGGATTGTTTGCAAGATAAATGCTTGATATATTATCTCCAAACAAAGGAACTGATCCAACCTGCACATTCAAGTCTTTCATTAGCTTTTTCATCCACATTATCTCACAAGTAGCTTGGGCCAAGGCTCTATATTCAGCTTCGGTTGAAGATAAAGCAACCGTAGGTTGCTTCTTTGAACTCCATGATAAACAATTGTTTCCTAGCATGATCACATAACCTGTGGTGCTTCTTCTATCATCTTTGGAGCCCGCCCAATCAACATCGGCATATCCTTGGAGCTCTAATGATCCTCCATAAGCATAGAAAAGTCCTTGATTTATTGTACCTTTGATGTACCCGAGTATCCTCTTTGCTGCATTCAAATGATCATTGGTAGGGGCATGCATGTATTGAGAAAGAACTCCTACACTAAATACCGAATCAGGTCTAGTTATGGTTCCATATATAAGTGAGCCTATTAGGCTCCTATAGGTATGAATGTCCTCAAGTTCTTCTCCTTGGGTGAAGCGAAGTTTGGTGTTTACATCCATTGGTTGCTTTAGTGGTTTGCATCCACTCATTCCAAACCTATACAATACATCCAACAAATATTTTCTTTGCATCAAGTAGAGACCATCATTTTTGTACATAACCTCAATGCCCAAGAAGTATTTGAGGATTCCAAGATCTGAAATCTTGAATTCCTTCCTAAGTTTTGCCTTAATTTCTTTGATACCTGCATCATTATCCCTGTTATGATAAGATCATCAACATATGTGCATATGTATATAGATTCTCCATCAACCCTTTTGATGTAGAGTGAAGGATCTGAATCACTTGCAACATAACCACACTTCATTAGGTACTCAACCAATCTCTGATTCCATGCTCTAGGTGCTTTCTTGAGTCCATACAAAGATTTCTTTAGTTTACATACAAAATCATGCTTCTTTTCATCTTCATAACCTATGGGTTGATACATATAAACCACTTCTTCCAAATTTCCATTAAGAAAAGCATTTTTAATGTCCGATTGATACATTCTCCATCTTTTAGAAGCAGCCACTGAAATCAAAGTCCTAATTGTATTCTTATTTGCAACAGGACTAAAAGTTTCTTCATAATCAAGCCCATATGTTTGTGTGTATCCCTTAGCTACAACCTTGCTTTGTACCTTGCTAAAGATCCATTTGAATTCCTTTTGACTTTGTACACCCATTTGTTTGTGACTACCTTCATGCCTTCTTCTCTAGGTACCAATTCCCAAGTTTGATTTTCTTTGAGAGCTTGAATCTCCTCATCCATAGCATCTCTCCATTCTTTGTGTTGACGAGCTTCCTCATAGCTTGACGGTTCCTTATCTTTGATAACCTGTGTCATATAAGCATAATGCTTTGCAATAAAGCTATCATAAGTGAGCTTTTAAATAGGATGTTTTACCCTTTCTGACCTCCTTTCACTACCTGTTATTGGATATTTCTTCAATGTCCGTTTCTTTTGCACTTCAGGAGTTACAACTTCTTCAAATTCATCTTCATCTTCACTTGAATGAAAATCTCTTACCAAGTTACCTCCATTACCTCTATTGTGGCTACATTCTAATGTATGCTCTAACTCCTTTTGCTTTCCCTTCCATGATGATGATCTTTGTGAAGGACTTGGCATACTTGGTCCACTCAATGTAGTGCTAACTTGCACTTGCTCTTCATGTACCTGATCTGCATGTACAAAGTCTTCTTCTTGCAAATCATTCACACCTCCATATTAAGGTTTTAACTCATCAAACACAACATCCCGTGACACTCTAAGATTTTTAGTGACCGGATTATAACACCTGTACCCCTTTGCTCATTTGAGTAGCCAACAAAAATACATTTTTCAGCCCTAGCATCAAGTTTATCCTCTCTAACTTCCTGTGGTACATGAACATAGCATATGCAACCAAAAATCCTTTAATGAGACAAATTTGGTTTCCTTTGATAGTATACCTCATCTGGAGTAAGATCATGAACTCCTGAAGTTGGTATCTTGTTCATAATATATGCTTCATCATCCCAATATGAGAAAGGTACATTCATCTCATTCAACATGCATCTAGCTACCTCTGCAATTTGTCTATTCTTTCTTTCTGAAATACCATTTTGTTGAGGGGTATACCTGCATGTGTATTGCCTCCTTATGCCTTCATCTTCTAAGAACCTTGTGAACTCATTGGAGAAATATTCTCCCCCTCCATCTGACCTTAGGGTTTTAATCCTATGACCTGTTTCATTCTCAACAAGTGCCTTGTATTTTTTGAATACTTCAAACACATGTGATTTTTGCTTGATTATATACAACCAAATTTTCCTTGAACATTCATTAATAAAGGTAACAAAATACCTATTACCTGCATGTGAAGGTTCTCTTGAAGGTCCCCATACATCTGTATGCACTAAATCCAAAACCCTTGGAGAAACATACTTGCTTGACTTGAAAGGCAACCTAGTTTGCTTCCCAAATTGACAAGCTTCACATACCTCATGAAGATGTGATGTTGAGAAGTTTGGAAGCCCTTTGATCAATGCACTTTTCTCCATGTTCTTTAGCTTTTCAATGTTTACATGTCCTATCCTTTTATGCCACAAATCCAAATCTGCAATTCTTCTATTTCTTGAAGTGATGAACATTACCTTATTGGGGTTTTGCTTGATATTGAGAGTAAACATCTTTCCCTGCTTCTCTCCTTTTGCCACAAGCTGAAATCCATTCTTTGGATCCTCTATGAAGCAACCTTTGCTATTGAACTTCACTTGGTATCCTTTATCTACCATTTGACAAACAAAAATGAGATTCTTTGTAATAGTAGGGTTATATAATACCTCGGATAGTGTCTTGCTCTTCTTGCCATCTTGAAATTTGACATCTCGAATGTGTTTGATCTCATGCTTGGTATTGTCACCTGTCTCTACACATCCTCTTTGCTTTGGAGCCTGTAAATTGCAAAACATGTCCTCCCTACAAGACATATGATTGCTACAACCACTATCTATGTACCAAGTATCATCCTTCTCATGTTTACTATCTCCATATGCATGACTCATGGCAAGAACTTGATCACTAGACTCATTTGAAGCATAGTTACCTTGAGCATTGTTCCTCCTTTGGTAGCATTCATTTGTCCAATGTCCTAGCTTCCCACAAATGAAACATCCATTGCCTCTTGATCCTCTTCCTCTATTGTTTCTGCCTCTACCTCTTCCATTTGAAGATGAGCCTTCATTTGAGTCTTCTTGGTTGTCACTTTGCTTGCTTTGGCTTTGCCTTCCTCTTCGTCTACCTCTTGATGCTTTGCCTCTTCCTCTACCTGCATATAGCATTTGACCTTGGGCACCTTTGCCCTTGCTTCCACCTTGCAATATTTCTTCATTAACCATTAAAGTGTTCAATTGATCAAAATCAGACATGTTCTCCCTAGCATACAATGAGGATATGAAGTTCCTCCACTTCTCATCATCTTTAAGACCATTAAGTACAAATGCAACCATGTCATCATCATCAGTTGAATGTCCTATGGCTGCCAATGAATCTCTAATACCTTTGGCTTTAATTATGTAATCATGTATGGATTGGTTACCTCCTTTCTTCAAGTTGTTGAGTTCATTTTTGAGTTGTACCTTCTTTGCCTTTGTGTTTGTGGTGAACTTCTTCTCCAAATATTCCCACATCTCCTTGACCGTTTCCATGCTTTGAATGTGACCTATCATTGTGTTGCTTACATGCTGAGATATCATAAACATAACCCTTCTATTTCTTACCTCCCATTCTCTAATTGCTCTCCTTTCTTAGTCGGTAGGGTTAGTTGGATCCGCAACAATTGGCTTGACATCACCTCCATTGATTATGCCTCCTAAGTCCTTGCTCATGATGAAGTTTGTCATCCTAAACTTTCAAGGTTGAAAGTTGTCTTTGTCCAACTTCTCAATCTGGTTGGATACCTCTCCCATCTTCTTGAGTCACCTAAAATTCAAATATGGTGCGGGATTACCTCCTTTGTTGAAAGTGAAGTCCCTTTGTGTGATGAAGATGAAGCTCCCCCTTGGTTCCAAGTTTGCAACCTCCTTCAAGCTTTGAAAAGGCTTCGGTGGTTGATTCCTTGGCTTGGCCTCCTTCTTTGTACTCTCCTTGATGTCCACAAGGAGCTCTGATACCACTGTTGGAAGATTTCTCCTCCAAATGCACAACAAGAAGCTTGGACCCTTCCCAAGACCTATCTGCCCTCATACCAGTACTCACTAAAACTGGTATATCTCACAATTCCCGAATCCAATCCAAAAACCCTTTAAGGCACAAAAAATAGATAGTAAGGGCTTTCCAATGAGCTATCAATCACTGGATTTGGACACCTATAGACCTGTCAACTGAATCACACAAGACAGTCCAGTTTTCCTAGCAGGTTTCGGGATAGAACAGAAGACAAAGAAATAGCAATATCTCACAGTACAAGAAGAGTTTTGCCAAAATTATTTTTGGAATAGAATCCTTGGTTTATAACCTTTCCAGCGAGTTTTCAAGAACTCTCGGAATGGAGCTTCCTACAAAGAGAAAATGAAGTCCTAATAGGCTGCTACAGAAATGGAGCACCCTTTGGAAAGGGTGGGAGAGATATACAAGAGAATAAGAGAATCTATGAGACCCTATGGCTCAGTGACACATATATATGCAACACCCCGACTTCCTAGCATCCACACACACCTTGAATGAGCTTGGATGGTTTTTATATAGCCTTGGGAGCCTTCTATGACTCTTCATATGTCCTCCATGTCTCTTCACATGCCCTCCTTGTCTCTTCACTTGCCTTGTGACTTTGTCTCTTTATGGAGTGGCTTTTGATGGTCCAATGCCTCCTTTTGGATAAGGTTGCGCCTTCAACTTTGTACTTTGACTTTCCTAAGGCTCAAGAGCTTTATGAAAAACAAAACTTGAGCTTGCCCTAGAAATGCATATCTTTTAACATTGCTCATCAGCAGATTGATGGTGTGGACCATTCATCTACATGATGTATTTGGAAATTGTCTTCTACATGAAGATTATGGAGTACTTCAAAGACATTAGATGGAGCTTAACATAAGATTGCATCTTATGTTGACTATTCAGGTACATAATCTCTTTATGCACACAGGTACTACTTAGAGCTTATGGAGGCGGTGGCATCCATATATGGAGGAGTCCTATTCGACATACATGGAGGCAGTGGCATCCATAAAGGAGAATCAATACATGCATGCTACATGCATCAGATGAGATGTTAGAGAAGGTATTTCCACATGAGTATGAAGATTTCTGTCAGCAACATATTAGCATTCTATGCTAATTCCGTAAGCATGTGATCTATCACACACACATCTGATTTAGGTTCTTCCATAGCCTAAATTCAGATTAGGGTTTGCTGAATATCAATCTACATCTGAATATTTTTGTAAATTTTGTACATACACTCTTCCATCTATTTCTGTTCACATAGAGTGGTTGAGGTTTTGAATCCCACATTGTAAATTGACATTTGTATATACGATGGTGTGAGTAAGCAGTGGCTTACGCAACACTTTGTACATGTTGTCTAATCTTTCTCTATCTTTGTCTCATCATTGTATGATAAGTGATGTATGCTCATGTCTGTCAATGTTGGAAGATCCTGGAATCTGTGTTTGTAGTTATTACTTAATTTCCAACACCATCCTCTCTGATGGATGGAGAGATAGAAAGAATAGTACCATGATTAACATTCTTGTATCATGCCGAATTGGTACATTCTTTTTACATGCAATAGAGGTGGGCAGAAAGGGAAAGAAGACCACCGGAGCTTTCATATATTTGCATATCAAAAAAGCAATAGAGGAGGTAAAATCTTTAATGTATTTATTGACTTTAAAGTTTAATCCTATAGTCTAGAATCTATTTTATTTGTAATTTTTGCAATTGAATTTTCAGCATTTTTCATTGATGATCATTGATAATATATTGGTCTTTGGAAATTTCAACTTTATATGCATAGGTGAGAGCGGAAAATATAGTTCAAGTTGTAATCAACGATGCGAGCAATTGTTGGCATATGAGAAAGCTCTTAGAGGAAGAATATAAGCATATTTTGTGTACTCCGTGTGTTACACATTGCCTTGATCTATTGATGGAGGATATAGGTAATTCTATTTTTTGTGTAAAATTTTTAAAATATATCATGCTTCATGAATCATGTAGATCTAGTATCCATACATGTGCACAATGCACGTGCACGTGCACGTGCATGTGCATGTGCATGTGCATGTGCATGTGCATACATGTAGATCTAGTATCCATACATGTGCACAATCATGTAGATCTAGTATCCATACATGTGAACAATGCACGTGCATGTGCATGTGCAATGTGCATGAAATTTGAATTTTGTATACAATATGTTTCTAGCTTTCATGAATCATTATCATGATGTGTGTGTGGATGTTTCTATTTGCAGGGAAGCTTTCACGGGTAAAGGCTTGCACACAAAAAGCCTCTAGCTTGGTGACATTTTTCACACAGAAAGGGAAAGTGTTATTCATGTTTAGAGAGAATAGTAAGATTGAAATAAAAAAGACTGCCACCACTCGTTTTGCATATATGTGGATTGTGCTCTCATGCCTACTTGAGATCTGAATCCCTCTCAGATAGACAGTGGTCTCTCGAGTCTCCTTTGTGGAATGATTGGGATGAGAGCTCATTGGAGGAATCTAAGAGCATGCAGAAGCTATGCTCGGATGAGGAGTTTTAGGAGAACGGAAAGTCAGTCTTAAATGTTTTGACATCTATTTATAGAGTTTTGTGCATGACAGATTGTGAGGGTGCCACATTCGGGCTCCTCATACATATGATGAGGAGAGCCATAAATGAGATTAGGGCACCCACTCTGTTAATATTGAGCAATTGAGGTAAGAAATATTGTAAATTACAAAATTGACAAGAATTCTTTAATTAATAATTTTCAAGTACTTATAAGCTATTTCTTTTTTCATTAGGTGAAATTGAGGAGATGGACATGGATGCATAGACCATTCATGGATTTGCAGTCTATTGCATCCTGCATTTAAAAGCTTGACACTATGTACAGAAAGCCTGACACTATGTACAGATATCGAGTTACTTTCAGCTAGTTTCATACATGTCATGGATTGTTCTCTCTCACTTGCATAATGAGATGTTAGAGGAGATCACTTGTTACTTTAATGAGAGAGGGAACTCGGCATTCACATTCCGCTCATGTTGGGATATAACTTCGATGGTGAAGCCTCTTTTTTGGTGGCAGAATTTTGGATTCAACTTATCCACTTTATCTACATATGCTATTAGGGTTCTCTCACAGGATTACTCATCCGGAGCTTGTGAGAGAAATTGGAGTGCCTTTTCTCTTATCCATACAAAAGTGAGGAATAGGCTTAGCCCTTAGTTGATGAAGAAGGTGATTTACAGCCGTATTAATTTGAGGATGTTGGAGAACATACCAAACATGGAAACATTGAAGCAAGTCAGTGTAATGTAATTTTTATATATAAATTTTAAATTATAAATTATAATGTTTGAATTTGTAAATGACTATCTGAAATTTCTTTCTATTTTAGGTTGATGTGGATACATTTTGACCATTATTGAGCACCACGCCTCGCCTAGGGGATGAGATGCATGAGGATGATGAGGAGTTCCTATTTGCCGAGCTTTATAGAGAGCTATCCTCTATAGATACGAGGCAAACACGGAGCCGTACCAGTACCAGTAGAGGCATCAAAGTGGTCCGTAGTTGTGGGAAGGGCTTGATCATTCGACGTGGACGGAGTTCGACCACTGCGCATGCAGAGGAGGCCAGTATGAGTAGAGCATCCCTACATATGGCCACATGTACTAGGAGGACGATCTTACATTCTCGACATCATTCCTCCCAGTTTGATGATGAAGAGAATGTTATTAGTCCCATAGAGAGTCTAGTGTCATCTACTTATGAGATGATATCAGAGGATTTTTTAGATTAGTCAGATGACTCCGACGATGATGAATGATCATTGATGATCACGATTCACGATTCATATGTATTGTGATTTATGATTTATCATTTGATATTTATGACATTATGACATTATGATAGTGGACACTCATGAGTTATGATTGATGATGATGATTGATGATATGAATCATGATTCATGATATATTGTAATTTGTGTGAGTCATGGCATGATTATAGTTTATAATTTGTATGTTTTGTTTGAAACTTTGAAGTTTGATTATTAATCATTGACACATAATACATTATATATTGTTGCGCATAGCACGTTGCACAAGTGATAATGCACAATGCACATGTGAGTCCGAAGTCGTGAAATAAATGATGCACACTATGAATGGTAAATGCACATTGCATAATGCACAATGCACAAAATGCAAATTAGTAAAATTGCATTGCATAATGTTACATATTTGTCATTGATGATTGCACATTGCACATAATGTGGATGCATAATGCATATTATGTGAAAGTTGAAAGTTGAAACATTGAATCATGAATGCGCATTGCACACAACTTACATGCGTCGTGTATATATGTATTATGGAGATATTTAACATCAATCTTTACTAGTTTAGCTATGTATATATGAATTTTACATGCAACTTATGAAATTTCAAAATAATTATTAAAAATAAGAAAAAAAAGAAAATCGTAATAATATCATACGGATCCGTACGTCATGATTAGTACGTACCTAATATAGTACTAATATGTATCGTACGTGTCGTACGGATCGTACCTGACCAACTATGATCCTAATGCTCAATTGACAGTAATTTAAACATACTTCATCATTAACTAATGATCAATCACCACACATAGCACATTAGAATCTTACAAAGCTAGAACGTAATAACGTAGACCGTTAGATGATAAAAATTAAAATCGTAGGCCATACAGTGAACACTATGAATCGAGATGCACCATGAGTCATGACATTTATGATTAGTAAGATCATGGATGCAAGCAATCATCATCATAGATGATACATGTGAACATGCATGATACATCTTGAATCTTGATTGATATATCATAATAATATATCATAAGTCAAGTGTCATGGCTCTTGGCTCACGCAAAGAGTCACATATCTCAAGAGTGAAGACTCAAGATTCAACATATCTCAAGACTCAAGACTCTAGATTCATGGCTCATTGTTTTAATGCATAATGTTTATCATAAATGCTCGATAAAATTTTTCTTCCAAAAGTAAAAAAGTGGACAAAATTCGATCATAGCGAATTAATTCGAAAACGAACTAAACAAATTTTACTTTTAGGAAAAATTCACGAATTTTTTATACTGTGGCCATGAGTATATCATGTATATGTGGTACATGGGGAAAAAACTCTAGCGAGCACTAGAGTAAAAAGTGCCCATGTATAGGCAAACGGTTCACATCAAAGCTACTCGAGAGACACATAAGTGTAATAATGTCGTCATCCTTGAGTGTCGCATGCAACTCCCGGATAAAGCATGCATTCTAGATGTCTGTCGCTTGTTGGAAAACAATGTCATAATGAACCTTAACCCTAATTTCCAGCAAACCCTAATTTCAAACTTCACATTTTTTTTCAAAAATGGAAATGGTCAAACTTGATCAAAGATGGTAAAATAAAGTATTGCATATTCTTAAAGTACTTTAGGGGAGCTATCTAACCGTATATAACATTAAGCCATCTTTTACCTATAAACCCCTCAAAAGTCAAACCCTAATTTCTGCATTTGGGAGCGCTTTTCACATAAAAAGTTTGAATTTTAATGGATGATCCAGATTAAATGAAGAAAAATCACTCAATCCAATGGAAGATAATCCATGCATCTATGGTCAGCTTTTGCTTTATTCCACATCATAAAAAAATCTCCAAAAAGGCACGAAAAAATAAAAGCCCATAAAGCTGATTTTCGTTAAGATTTGCTCCTACTTTATTTTGGGGCTGTTTCTCTATGGGGACACATCGGGTGCACTCACATTATCTATCTTCTACATATTAGCACTCTCAATGTTGAAGTGCTGCTGATTGCTGATTAAGCTGCTGTTGGTTGATGTCCTACTGCTCATTCTTCACAGACACACGCTTGTGTGTTATATTAGGTATTTAGCTGTTGTTTTTCTGTTGAATTTGTCTTTTTGCTGCTGTACTAGGTTATTTCAGCCCACTACTTCAAGAGGAGAAGTCCTTGCAGCTGCATACATAAGAGGAGTTACATACAACATAAATCTGCTGATTACACACTCACAGACAGCACATTTGTTGGATTTTCCTTGCTGTACTAGGTTATTTCAGCCTACTGCCTCAAGGGGAGAATTCCTTGCAGCTGCATACATAAGAGGAGTTACATTATAAATCTGCTGATATCACACTCACACACAGCACCTATGTTGGATTTTCCTTGTACAGTCTATTTACTTTCACTTTCCAACACACACATCATATTTTTCAACTCTTAGGCACTTTTCTCTCATATTTTGTATCTAGAGCCAGTTCATATTCAGTCTTTATACTATTTTTGTACATACACATGTGACACATTGTATAGTCATTCTTTCCATCAATTTATTTATAGAGTAGTACTTGTTGATCGTTTTATCTCTTGTCTCTACTATACTCTCTATTTTCTCTCATCTATATTATTTGGTTCAACTTGTGTATATATGCATGGTATTTTAGTGTGTGGAAGATTCTTCTCTGACATGGTGTCTCACTTCCACCACCAGTCTGGAGCGATACGGACAAAAACTACAAGAAAAGACAACAGCAAGTTATAGGCATGACGACAACCAGAAACATGCATGACAACATTGATATACTAAAGACACGGATACAAATAAGATTACAAAAGCCTCCCACCCTTCCCCCTTTTTTTAAGTGTTTCGAGGAACTAACACTTTTCTAGGCCTTGCAACTTGAAAACCATCTGGAATTTTGAAATTACAAAAAAAGACAATGGAAGGAAAAGATGGAGATACTTGAAAAATGTACAAGAAAAGACAATGGAAAAGCCACATGTATAAGGACAACCAAAATCATGCTTGACAACTCGGATACTAAATAGAGTAGTAATAGTAGTGGTGGTGGTGGTAGCAGTAGCAGTAGTAACAGAATAGGAGTAATAATAGTAGCAAGAGAAGGAGGACTAATAATAGTAAGAGCAAGAGTAGCAACATCAAGAGTAGTAGTAGTAGCAGTAGCAGCAGCAGCAGCAGATAATAGGAGCAAGAGCAGGAGGACTAGTAGTAGTAAGAGCAAGAGTAACAACAACCAGAGTAGTAGTAGTGGTAGTGGTAGTGGTAGTGGTAGTGGTAGTGGTAGTGGTAGTGGTAGTGGTAGTGGTAGTGGTAGTGGTAGTGGTAGTGGTAGTGGTAGTGGTAGTGGTAGTGGTAGTGGGAGGAGTAGGAGTAGGAGTAGGAGTAGGAGCAGTATAGCAGTATAGCAGTAGCAGCAGGAGCAGTAATAAGAGTAGCAGCAGGAGAAGCAGGAGCAGAAAGAGTAGTGGGAGTAGTAGTAATAGAAGCAAGAGGAGTAGTAGTAGCATGAGTAGTAGGAGTAGGAGCAGTAGTAATAGCAATAGTAGTAGTAGTAACAGCAAGAGGGACAGTAGTAGCAATAGAAACAATAATTGCAATAGCTGCAGTACCAAAAATAATAGAAGTAGTAACAACAATAACAGCACCAGTAGTAGTAACAGCAGCAACAGTAGTAGTAGTAGGAAGAGAAGGAGTAGGAGTAGCAGGAGGAGCAGGAGAAGCAGGAGCAGCAGCAAAAGGAGCAGGAGAAGCAGGAGCAGTAGCAGTAGCAACACTAACAGTAAGAAGAGGAGCAGCAGCAGAGGAATAGCAGCAACGACATTAATTGTAGTAGTAGTAGCAAAAGTAGCAGGTCTAGTAGTAGCAGCAGCAACAGCACGAGCAGGAGCAGCAGTAGCAACAGGACCAGGGGGAGTAGTAGGAGCACTGGTAGGAGGAGAAAGAGTAGTGGTAGGAGCAGTGGTGGTGGCGGCGGAGGCGACGCTGGTGGTGGGAGGAGGAGGAGTAGTAGTAGTAGTAGTAATAGGAGGAGTAAGAGTAGGAGCAGTAGTTATTATAATAGTAGCAGCAACAATAAGAATAAGAATAAGAATAGAAATAGCAATAGCAATAACAATTGCAATAGCAGGAGCAAGAGCAAGAGCAGTACTATTAGTAGGAGCAGGAGTAATAGCAGTAGAGCAGCAGCAAAAATAGCAATACCATAGCAGGAGTAGGAGTAGCAGCAGGAGCAGGAGTAGAAGCAGGAGTGGGGAGCTGCAGCAGTAGTAGGAGTAGCAATAGCAGCAGCAGGAGCAAGAGCGGTAGCGTAGCAGTAATAGTAGCAGCAGTAGCAGTAGCAGGAGGAGGAGGCGCAGCGGAAGGAGCAGTGATAGTGGTTATATTTTTGAGTCTCTATGATTCTAGCCAGTTTAGAGCATTAACATGTGACACTGGATACAGAAATTTTCAGTGAGAAAAGAGCTTTTAATGAACATCTGTCAATAGTTAAGCTAGCTGCTATTGTTTGAAAGGCGTTCTTCCGAGTGTTCATGCCCTTTTAGAAGGACTTTGTAGGGAACTACTTCTATGAAGACAACGAGCTCTCACTGCAGAATATCCAGTAAGTGCAATTGATGATGTTAGATGCTTGACTTATCAAACAACATTGCTTACAATTTTTTCCCCCCTTAAAAAAGGGGGAGAGAGAGAGAGAGAGAGAGAGAGAGAGAGAGAGAGAGAGAGAGAGAGAGAGAGAGAGAGAGAGAGAGAGAGAGAGAGAGAGAGAGAGAGAGAGAGAGAGAGAGAGAGAGAGAGAGAGAGAGAGAGAGAGAGAGAGAGAGAGAGAGAGAGAGAGAGAGAGAGAGAAAGTGTTTTTACGTCTATTAGGAGGCCGAACTCGGCCTATGAGACAAATCGATGTACATGGGTGTATCTTCTGTCTATCAGAGAAGATAAAAGTGCTGAAAAAGAAACTGGTAAAGCTGATACATATCTCCGTGAAATGCGTGTGGAGATACCCATGAAAGGGGGGGGTGTATGGAGTGCGATATCTATGGCAGTCTATATGCAAAGGGGTAGTACAACAAGCATGGGAATGTATCTGAAACAACTAACTAGCTCCATCCTGTGCTAGTGGGCAGGTGTAAGATGTGATACATAGGTGGAGAGAGAGAGAGAGAGAGAGAGAGAGAGAGAGAGAGAGAGAGAGAGAGAGAGAGAGAGAGAGAGAGAGAGAGAGAGAGAGAGAGAGAGAGAGAGAGAGAGAGAGAGAGAGAGAGAGAGAGAGAGAGATGCTGGTATTCTTAATAGTTATTTTTAAAATTTGAAGACTAGAAAATGCTCAAATGACTGCAAGTTTTAACAAAAGATTCACATCATTTAAAGGTGAATATTTCCACCTCATGAACCAGTACAGAATGTTTACTAGGTATTTTGAGCACTGAGGTTGCGGCTTACATTTCATTTTCTTCATTTCTGTGAAATATGAATACAGAGGCAACTCCAAAAAAGAAAAAATGTTCATAATTTGCAAGTTTAGGTTTTTATGGTCCCGAGGAACAAACTGAAGTTCATGAAGCAGAATGAGTTTGCTGAATTCAATGCTGTATTGTGCACAGTAATGATGCCTATGATGCTGAGACAGGGGTCGATAGAGGAAAGCAGGAATCTGTGGTTAATATTGTTGGAAGGTGTGCTGGAATTTCTTCGTTTTGTACTGACATGCGTACGTACAGTGGCTGATGTTTCTTCTGCCATACATTTGCAGTAAACAAGGTGTGCTAGTTTCTGCATATGCATGCTTGATTCTTGGTGTTTGTGGTCTCCTGTGGGTGGCTTGGCAAACCCAAAACATACAAATGTTTGTCCTTCAAGCTGCAGCAATTGCCTGTGGTTATGTCTATCAGGTTCGCATTATATTTCTCATAGTAAAAGCTTAATCGTCAAGTGTTTGTCTATGAATGAAGAACGTTGTAATCTTTGATTGTGTGGGTATGATGCTTTTTCTAAATATCTACTTTCATTGACCAGTAGGGATTTGTCATCTTTTGATTGTGTAGGACCTCCTATACTTTCCGTATCTCTCTTATAACATGAGATTAGTCTTATATCCTATGCTGATTGATCAATAATTGTTTGTGATTTGTTTAGTGTCCTCCATTCAGACTTAGTTACTTCGGACTAGGAGAGCCTCTTTGTTTTTTTGCATTTGGTCCACTTTCAACATTAGCCTTTTACTTAAGTCAGCAAACTTACAGGTAAATTACTATTTATCTTGATGCTTTACAGAGTTTCAGCTTCTTATAATGTTTCAATATTCTTGGAAATTTGAAAATGTACACAGATCGTTGCCAGTCAATGGTACAATCATGGGAGCAGCAACGTTAGTTGGTATTACCACAACTTTGATTCTTTTTTGCAGCCATTTCCATCAGGTTTTTACTGTGATGTTCCTTTGCTTAACTCCTCAGTGCTGATTTTCAGCATTGATTATTTTTCTAGAAAACTTAATATATTTTTCAATGTTTCTGGCTTGGTCCAGATTGAGGGAGATCGAAGTGTCGGCAAATTATCTCCACTGGTATTCTAGACAAATCATTTTGCAAGATAATGGGTGACAATAACAAGTCTTCAGACATCTGTTGTTGTGTTCATATCCTTCAGGTGAGGCTGGGAACAGAGAAAGGGAAAGAAGTTGTAAGATTATCAGTCATTGGTGTTTATCTGCTTGCTTTTGGGTTGGCAACATTGAAGTTTTTGCCTTATCCATGTGCAGTAAGTAAAGTTTGATTTTCTGCAGAATTATTGTCCACATAAGTAAAAATGAGCTGCTAGCAATTTTGAGGAATACTGGAATTCTGTTGTGGGATATTGGCTTGGTAGAAGTTTTCTAAGTCTCTCTCTCTCTCTCTCTGTTCTATTTTTTGTTGTTTAATGTTATTCAGGTCTTCATTGGAATGACATTACCACTTGGAAAATTGATTATTGACTACGTCATGGAAAATCATGAGGTATGGCTTTTAATTTATCTTTCGTTCCTTGAACTGTGAATCTTAGTGATAATAAACTCAGAAAAACCGTTTGATTCTCTACCTTCTCTATAAAATGTATCTTCTAGAATAAGAGTTCTCTCAGAAGTGCTAGTATTGAGAGAACTCGTATTCTCAATTAAGAGATAACAAATTAAGAGTATTCTCATTTATTCTGTCTTATATTTGCTGACTTTGCTCAATACTTCCTGTGCCACTCTTTATCCTCTAATAGCTGTTTCCTGGAAAAAAGAAAAAAAATCTAATTGATGCATATAAAGTCATATCCTAATTTTTTGTTAAGTAGAAATAACAATTACATGGACTTATCTGCGGCATACGTACACATGTAGGTACATATGTTTGTAGCGTGTATACATGTACGAGTGTGGTAGCAACATAATAGCAACAATGTAGGCAACATGTTAGCAATGGGTGGGACTTGCGAAACCCAATTTGTCCTCCTAGAAATGCTCGAATATCATCATAAAATGCATGTATATTAACAACTATGTATATTACATATAGATTGTTATCTATTGAGACTTTGAGTAGTCCATTGATGATTTCCAATATACACAATGCACATTGATGTCAAATGATGTTTAATTATATGGCATTTAGAAATTCAAGCTCAACAATTGTAGCAAGGGATATCGGAGATGCTTGTGCAAACCATTGCTTAGCATAGGTGTAGCAAGGCAAGACTCAACACCTTGTAGGAAGCACTTGAGGCTTCCTATTGTTCGTTCACTTGTCTTCTCTCAATGATATAAAGCTGAAGGGTCGTCCGAAAGACAACTCTTGTCAAAGTTGTATCCTTTGCTAGATAGATAACTTGTGGCTTCTTCTACAAGAGTACTAGTTCATATAGACTTTCCCTTCTCAAGAAGACTTGGGGAATCTCTTCGGTATTTGCAAGTGCTTCTTCAATGAGTGATTGTAGTGCTTGATTGGTTGTTGGATAATTTGGTTAAGTACTATTTCTGGCAATGTTTTAGAGGTAGAACCACAAGTCAATTCAGTGTAAATCGATGGAGTGCTTCTAGTCCATCGACCATCACTATGCCTAGATAGTTCATTGCCCACCTTTTGTTCTAGTTCGTGGTCCACTTTTTAGTCCTTAGTCCACTTCAGCCAGCCTTTGTCCATTTTTTTTTGTCTTGCTTATGACATGCCTCAATAGCGATACTTTCCCTAACCTGTCTTCCTTTGCTTGGTATATGACATGATATAGACTAAGTGTTTTTAAGGTTACACTAACGAGATAATTTCCAAAAAATTAAGGTTCTACAATCTAAGAAAATTTGGTCTTCATAGGTTTAAGAAACTTCGAATCACTATGTGATATGAAGATAGAAAAAAAAATTTGGCCTCTTGATGAACAAGGCACCACCTTATGGCATGTGGTAAAAATATTATGCACCCAAGAAATCTTGCCCACATCTTCAATGAGCAAGTCATTGCAATGTGTTGCACATACAATCCATACTACAGATGGGAACTCCTCTTTTAACATGCATCACATGGAAGCAAAATTGTTTCCATGTTCCATGATGACTTGGACAATGTTCTCTACTCAATTATGAAATTGCCTCTCTAACATGTCCATATATATACTCTCTTGTGATGAAAAGCTAATGACGGAAGAAACATTATGCTTTGCAACAATGGACAAGTTTCTTATAAATATCTCTCTTTCTAATATTGGTCCACTCATCACACATGAGTGTGAAACCATATTTTTTCAATGTCTCCTTCATTGGCTCTAATTGTTTTTGTACAATTTCTTTGGTCTTTTTAAGCTCACGACCTCCGAACTCATAATTAGGCCCTTCCCACTCATGGCCTCTTTCCATGCATGAGTGGAGACAACATTTCAAGGAAGACCACATTTAATGAGAAATTTCATGATACTTTGTGTTGTTTCTTGTTTTCCTTTCTTTTGAAGGCCAAGATGTATGGGTGATGCATTCAAGTTGCCATGGTCCGAAGGATTGTTGTTCGTTGGTCTCTTCTATGAGGATGTTTGCACATTATCAAACTCCAATTCCACAATATAAGGAGTTGAAGATGTTGCCTCTCTACTATCAAAGTTGTCTCTTGAGATTCGTATGATGGATAGGTAGCATCAAGATCAAATGAGCATTGTGCAATTGGAGGCCTTAAAATTCCTCTCATTGTTTGCCTTGCTGCAACATCCCAAGAGTTCATCTTTGATGCTTGGTGGCATTGGTTTTAATGCAAGAACAAACATCTATTCCACCAAACCGAGCAAGATAGGCCTTAATTCTACTTGCACTTCCATCTTCACTCCCCTCTTTGCAAAATTTTCTTGGCTTTCTACAATCTACTAATGTCCTTGCTTTGCTCTAGGCATGATGTGTGCATCAGTTTCAAAGGTAGGTGCGATTGTGAGCAAGTTGCAATAGGCTAAGCTCTCTTCTCTCTCTCTCTCTCTCTCTCTCTCTCTCTTTCTAAGTTGTATGTACACAATCTCAGTAGTGTGAGCCACTGTTGCATACACAACACGTTGCGAACCTTCCCAACGTATGCAACGCAACGTCGCATTGTGTACGCATTCGCAACTCGTTGCGTACAAATTAAAAAAATAGGGCCCTCCCAGTGGGCCGAAAACGGCCTGCTGGAGGGCCCTTTTTCATTTCATTCCAGCCCAGAGCAATGAGCACTGAGCACTTAGAGCAGTGGAGCACTCAGAAGGGGGGTGGGAGAGAGAGAGAAAGAAAGAAAGAAAGAAAGACTTTTTAACGTCTATTAGAGGCCAAAATCGGCCTATGAGACAAAACATATACATCAGTATGATCCAATCCACTGTGATCCCAAAAGGAAAATAAAGTGTGAGTACCGCAAACGGGTATAAAAGGAGTGGATAGTAACTGGCATCAAGGGTGTGGGGTGCTATGGGTATGCACTCTATATGCTCAATGGGTGAGATACAAATATGATATGCATAGGGAGGGGAGGCTCGATGGTATCACAACCCACTAAATGCTTGGAGTGGGTGTAGGATATAATGCATCGGTGGGTAAGGCATCATGGCGATCCTCAAAATGCTCTGAACGTCCAAATCGATAAGGGTGCGCTGCTGACGTCTCCGTATCTCCATGTCATGGCGTGCGTGAATCGCCTGAATCTCTCTCTGATGTGGACGGGCTCTCCGGACTGGGGGACTCGGTCGTCGACGCTCTCGTCTAAGCTCCTCTGCTCTGTGTAATGTGACACCCCGCATCAAGCTGGGTCCTCGATTGGCTGTGGGTCTGAAAATCTGTAATATAAGTCTTGGGGGGGGGGGGGGGGGGCAGGTGTATCTCCATCTGCTGCTGGAGGAGTGATGCACGACAGTGCTGGAGCTCTACTAGGAAACGACCTAGAGGGCGCTGGTCCTCTGTCCCCAATAAAGCCCTGATCTCTCTGGCCCCCTGAAGAGCTGTGGGTAGCGGTCTCTGATGTCCTCATATGCCTGGCATCTACATGTGTAGTGCTCCTCGTCCTCCACCTCCTCTCTACATATCCTGCATAATCTCTCATCCCTCGGGGTATGTGTGGCTCGCCCAACCTCAATCTCGAGCTGGTGTGATGATACTCTGAGCTGCCCAATGGCCACTCTCTCAGCTGGTGCCATATATGTATCCATGTATCGTGGTCTCTGAATGAAACCATCTGTTGTCATAGTCAGGAAGTGCTCTCTGTAGTGTTGCCTCTTTGTGGGAAGAGGCTCCCGTGGTGCTAGTTATGTGGGGGGAAGAGAGGTCATACTGAAAAGGGGGGAGATCCGTAATGCTCATGCCATGGTCTGCTAACCATCGGTAAGTCTGTGCATACCATACTCTCTCATGCCCTGTCTCTTCCAAATGTCTAGAGCTCTCAAATGCAAGGCTGGTGAGTCGGCTGGTGGGGAGCTCTCTGACTCTCAGAATAAAGGTCACCAACTGGAAGAGGGCCTCCACTAGCATCGGTGGTGTGCCAAGCTCAACTCGTATAATGTCATGTGGAACGGAGGGCTTGCTTCGTAGCAAGCGTGAGATCATGGTGACCTGGGGCCTCTCAATCCGCGTCCACATTGCCTCTGTGATCCTTGGTGCCCATACTGCTACTGCGTACAACAATGCGGGTGTCACTAGTGTCAAAGAGCCACCCCTTAGTCCGGGGCTCCTGAAAATGTGTCTGAAAGCAGCGTCTCTCCAATCCTGCAAGTGCCGCATAGCCTCGCGTCAATCTATCTCTCGCGGCCTGTGCCATGGAAAATACTCTTGTGCTTCCCGAGAAGGTGACACCTAGGTAGACGTAGGAGTCCACTACCTCTATCTGTCCTCTAGCTGCTCTGAAAGAGGCGCGATGGCGTACTGTCCTGGAGGTATGGAAGATCATGACCTTGGTCTTGCCAAGGTTCACTGTGAGTCCTCTCTCCATGCAAAAGGTATCGAGCGCCTGTAAATGTGACTGCAACCCCTCCTGTGACTCTGAAAGAAGGACAATGTCATCAGCATGTAATAGGATGTGTACTTGCATACCTCCGAGGTCTCCTCCTCGCCCTCCTGCTCGCTGTATATACTCCGTGATCTCGTCGATGTAGAGACCGAAGAGAGTGGGTGAGAGAGGGCAACCTTGTTTCACACCGATGGTGCTAACAAGGCTGTCAGATAGACCGCCGGGGCAGTGTGCCTTGCCTGTGACTCGTGCATACAAAGCGTGGATGGCCCATAGCATGTCTGATGGTAGCTGTAACTCCTGGAGCCTCCGTAGTAGTCTCTCTCGAGGGACCATGTCGAAGGCTTTGCGGAAATCCACAAAGCAATAGTATAGTCTCTTCTTCCTCGCCTTCGCGCTCTCAATCAAGCAACGAATCACGAAGACGTGGTCGATGGTGGAGAAAGTGCGGCGGAAGCCTCCCTGGCCGGGTGCTCTGATCCCCGCTGCCTCAGCGTGTGTACTGAGCTCTGCCTCTAGTACTGCCCCATAGATCTTGGCGAGGATATGGCCTATCATAATAGTCCTGTAGTTCCCTTGGTCCATCATATCGCCGGACTTATGGATAGGCGTAATGGTATGCATAGTCCATGAGTTGGGTAATCCCTCAACCAAAGCACGGTTGAAGAGATGGGCGATCAAGTGGGAAACTACATCTGCTGTGTATAAAGTGCTCTCCCTGTAGCCCCGTGTGGTCTGCTGAACGGCCATGCGGTAGCCTATGGATGGCCTGTCGTACCATGCCTGCCGTGAAGAGGGTGGATATCACAGGACGCGGTGTGGAAGGAATCGGCAATGGTGGCTGTCCTGGGACGTCATATAACCTCTGGGTGTAGGTGTGCCAAGTCGCAGGATTTGCTATGGGTGTAGGTGGGCGTGGCTCACGTAGTGCCCTCCACGTGGTGGCACAATCCCTACTCATGAGAAGGTCGATCAACTCTGCCTCCTGTCGCTCCTCGAAAGCTCGCCGCTTCCGGCGTGTGAGGGCTCGCATCTGTCGTCGTGCCTCCCTCTCTGTGATGGATCCCAAGATACTCTGTGCTCTGAGATGTCGGTATAGTCGCCTACACTCCTCATCGTACCATCTATTCTGGGGTGTATTCCCCATCCGTGTCGAATGTGCAGTGCTATGGGTGGTGTATGGGAAGCTGAGAGTAGCATATGTATGGAGGATCGAGGAGAAGTGGGCGGTGAGGGTGTCCAAGGAGGCAGAGGGATCAAGGGAGTAGATGCGCTCTCAAACATGGGAGCTATAGATATGTGCTAGCTCATGTCTAAAGTGAATGGTGGTATGGGCTCGTGGCTGCATGGTGACGGGGTGGGATATGCATGGTGAGCCGCGAATGGATAGGGCAAGATATGCGTGGTCAGCTCCAATCGGTAAGGGTGGGATAGTGAATGAGGTGATGAGATGTGTCGCCTCCGGGGGTCCGATAACATAGTCTACCACACTGCCCCCCTGTGGTGTCGTGGGTGGAATGCAGGTGAGACTGCTCGAGGTGGGCCAGGTTCCCATCCCATTATATATAACGAGACGGTGTGCTGCTCCCATCTTGAGTAGGTGTCGGCCGTATGAGGTGGGCGTGGCGGTGTCGGCTGAGGCTCTGAGTGTAGGCATGTCCTCTATGGTACGAAGCATCTCAGGGTCGTCAAAGTCGTAGATATCACACTGGTGGCTCTGAGTGCGGGCATTGAAGTCTCCTACAAGGAAGACTTCGCCCATCCCGGTATACTCCATAATCGTGTCACTGAGGCAGTCATATGGCGATGTGGTGTCTGGTCCCTCCCCCCCTGATAGCTGCTCAGGGGAATGTGTGAAGCGCGAACCAATGGGTGCAATATAGCATACGGCAAAGTACGCTGCTCTCTCCTCCGATAGCTGCAGGCGTATCCACATGAAACGTGCCTCTGAGTCTCTGGCTACCACCTGTACCCTGTGTTGTAGCGATTGTCTATAGAGCACGGCTACTCTTGATCCTCGTGTGGTGTGCTGTCTCATCTTGCGGCGGTGAGCTGACTCCCACATATAGCCCTCAATCCTCGGTAGGCTCCTCCCCGGGCTCTCGTGTGTCTCTGTCAAGAAGATAATGTCTCTTCCCTCCATCACCTCCTCGAGGGGCCTTGGATGTGTCCACAAAGCTCCATTGCAGTTCCAGATTGCAATGTGCACCTCCTGCTGTGCTGTCTCATAGGCCGCGAATCCCTAGTCAATGGGCCGTCCATCAATGATGACCCGACCGTCTCTATAGAGGGCATGATGTCCCTCTCGTCTGGCCTGGAGGACACGTGGCATGCATGCCCGTCTTTGCTCTACCTGCATCCGTGCGAGGTCGTCATCCAAATAGATGGGGGTGTCCTGTGTAGTGCGTAGTACCTCCCGTCGTCTGAGGAAGTCTCTCCTCCCGGCCTCATCTGAGAACTTAAGGATAAGTGCTCTGCTTCGTGTGGTGTCCCGTCCTTCTCTCCAGGCTCTGGTGAAAGGGAGAGGCTCATCCGCGCGGTATCCAATTAATGTGCACAAGCGAGGCCCGTCCTTCTCTGGTGATCCGTCTGTCTCTGTGAGGCCGGAGACGCGAACATTGAGCCTGCGAGCCTATCGCATCCGCTCCTCCTCAATGGTGGTATGCACTATGTGGATCTCCTCATCGTGGTTGTTCTTCTTTGCCTCCTGTGGAAGGTTCTTTTTTACAACCTCGACCCATCCATCTTTTCTAGTCGCAAGCTCGCTCTGCACCACCTCCATACACTCCTTCTTGATAGTCACCCGAATGTCCTCTAGGTGGGGAGCGATCTCCCCCTCGTGCATGCTGTCCAGTTTCGTTTTCATATCAGTAAGCTTAGTGTGCAAGTCCTCCAGGTCCCGTGAGTGCTGCTTGCGGGTAGCAAGAAGCTCTTCCCGAAGGGATTCGTTTTCCTTCTCCAAGGTTGCCACTTTGGCTTCGAGGGCGACAACTCTGCGGGTAACCCCGTTCAGTGGAGAATCTCCTTCTTTCTTGTGTTTTCCTATCAACTCTCAGAGGGCATGCTCTAAGGTGGCTAGCTGTCCCTCCAGCTTGGGAGCCATGAGAGAGAGAGAGAGAGAGAGAGAGAGAGAGAGAGAGAGAGAGAGAGAGAGAGAGAGAGAGAGAGAGAGAGAGAGAGAGAGAGAGAGAGAGAGAGAGAGAGAGAGAGAGAGAGAGAGAGAGAGAGAGAGAGAGAGAGAGAGAGAGAGAGAGAGAGAGAGAGAGAGAGAGAGAGAGAGAGATTCTTAGGGTTTGGGATTAGGGTTAAGTTTTAGGGTTTGGTTCTGGAGTTAGAGTTAGGTTCATTTTGGGTTAGGGTTAGGGTTAAGATTAGGGTTAGGTTAGGGTTAGGTTAGGGTTAGGGTTCTGATATGCTGCCCTCTCTCTGACTGTTGTGTCTGCCCCCTAAGTTTTCCCATAAGCTTGCTATGAGGACTTGTACTCCTGTCCTGACAAATTGAGAACTGACTTCGGACTTTAGATCTTTCTGCCTTCGAGCTCAAGGAACAGCTCAGAAACCCTAATGTCTTCCTGACTTTGGACTCCAAATCTAACTGCTGCGCCTGTACTCCTGAGTACTGCTGACTTCGAGCTCAAAGAATAAGTCAGAAATGTACTGCTGACTGCTGCGTGAACAGCAGATGGTGGCGAAAACCCTAAAACTGAGCAGCAGATGGTGGCGAAAACCCTAGCAGAGCAGCAGATGGTGGCGAAAAACCTAACACTGAGCAGCAGATGGTGGCGAACCCTAAAACTGAGCAGCAGATGGTGGCGACTGAGCAGCAGCAGATGGTGGCGAAAACCCTAACACTGAGCAGCAGATGGTGGCGACAGAGCAGCAGATGGTGGAGAGAGAGAGAGAGAGAGAGAGAGAGAGAGAGAGAGAGAGAGAGAGAGAGAGAGAGAGAGAGAGAGAGAGAGAGAGAGAGAGAGAGAGAGAGAGAGAGAGAGAGAGAGAGAGAGAGAGAGAGAGAGAGAGAGAGAGAGAGAGAGAGAGAGAGAGAGAGAGAGAGAGAGAGAGAGAGAGAGAGAGAGAGAGAGAGAGAGAGAGAGAGAGAGATGTGACCTGTCACTTGCCGATTATAGAGAGAGAGCCCCTTAGAGACTAGAGTCTAAAGGATAATTTTACACACACATACAAGTTTACAGGAGTCAACCATCATGCCTAGACTTAAACAAGACTTTTGGCAATATGTCACGAGCCAAGGAAAGTTTGGAACAGGAGGTAGTGAGAGATGGACCTATAATTTGTGTGGGTACAAAGGGAGAGGAGGGGCAGATAGAATAAAAGAACATTTAGCACGTTTTGGAGGTATAGGTGTTGGTCCTTGCTCTAAACGAATGCAAGAGAAGATGAAAGAAGAGCTTTTGGAATGGGTTGCAACACGGGAAATGAGAAGAGGGGTTAGAGCATCAGCACAAACACATAGTAGTGCACAGAGCTCTATTCCTCAAGGACATTCATCCCAAGCATTTCAAGGGGAGTTTCCTTCAGCCCCTCTTGTTGAGGACTTGGAGACAGAGGAGGTAGCACATGCATCAGAGCATCAGCAAAAGAGACCACGGGAGAGTCAGAGCATTCCTATAGGTCATGGAAGCCTACATGCATCATCCATACGGGCTAGTTTGCAAAAGCAAGGGAAGCAGGAGGCCACCCAAGGTATTATGAGGCTCTTCATTAAATGTGGTTTAAGTTTTAATGTGGTGCGCACTCCCGCATGGAAAGAGGCCATGAAAATGGTGAGTAGGCTTGGGGTTGAGTGGGAAGGGCCTTCTTATGAAGAGCTAAGAGGAAGTGAGCTGAGAAAATCGAAAGAAGTTGTGCAAAAACAATTGGAGCCTATGGTAGAAACCTGGAAGAAATATGACTACACTTTGATGTGTGATGGATGGACAATGTATATAATATACTTGTTCATTGTTGCAAAGGTACCATGGAGTGGAGAATGTTTGTCCAAGTCATAACGGACAACGGAAGTAATTGTGTTTCCATGGGGAAGATGTTAGAGAAGGAGTTCCCATCCATTGTATGGACTCCATGTGTAGCTCATAGCATAGACTTATTGATTGAGGATGTTGGGAAGGTCCCTTGGATACATGAGATTTTTCCACATGTCAGAGAGTGGTCACCTTGTTCACGAAGAGGCCAAAGTTGCTTTCCATTTTCAGATCATACAGTGATTTGGAGCTCTTAGGCCTGCAAAGACCAGATTTGCTTATATGTGCATTGTGATGGAGAGATTGCTTCGAGTGAGGCAATCACTTATGCAGACAATTGTTTCTCAGGAGTGGCTTGCATGGAGTGGCCATACATGCAGGAAAGCAGAGTCAGTACGCATTACATGTTTGAGTGACAAATTTTGGAGAGAGGTAGAGGCTTTGGTGGGAGTGATGGAGCCTCTATACTCCATGCTACGCATTGTTGACATGGAGGGGAGTACTATAGGCCTCGTCTACGAGTATATGGACCGCCTTGGGGAGTCCCTTGCTCGATGCACTTCTATTTCTTCAGACAGGTATGCCATATGCATTTTGATAATGTTACATTCAAATTTTATTATTCTTATTTATATTACCAATCATGAATGACATGTCACATGCATTCACATTGATTCTTGATTCTTGACTCTTGGATAAATAGGCTTGATGAGATTAGATCTATATGGAGGGATCGATGGGGTTGGTTCCATCAACTGATTCATGGCATGGCTCACATTCTACACCCCTTATGGAGATCTGAGTGGCAGATGTTGGATCATGAGCTTGATAGTGCATGGACTTCATACATAGGTAGACTATATCTTGATGATGTTGATATGCGCTTGACACTTGAGGATCAGTTCCTACTATTCCGAAACTATGGGGGTAGTTTCGGGAAAGATATAGCCATGCTCCGGTCTAGTCAGTTGTCACCTGTGTCTTGGTGGGAGATATATGGCCTATCTCCACCTGAGTTGGTAAGTAGTAAGTACAAACTTCTAAGTTTCATTTAAGTTTTAATTCATAATTTTGAACTCATAATTCAAGCAAATAATGCATACTTTTTATGGAACATGCAGAGATCACTTGCCATCCGCGTTCTTTCACAGGACTGTAGCGCTAGTCTATGTGAAAGAAATTGGAGCACTTGGGCCCTCTTCCACACAAAGAAGAGGAATCACTTATCTACTGCACGGTTGGAGCGGCTAGTATATTGCCACTGCAACTTGCTCTTTTTGGAGAGCGGAGGTCATACAACAGATGTGCGACAGGTCAACATTGACCACATTGACATAGAGAAGGTCCATGAGATGTCTACTATACCTTCAGAGGAGTTGGACCTTTACAGCATGTTATATCAGGAGTTGACCGAGCCACAGCATCAGACTCGCTCCCAGAGACGTACTCGATCACGAGCCGTAGCATTTGTAGGGGCCTCTACTAGTTTTGCTCCACATGGTAGAGAGGATGAGAATGAGGATGAGGATGAGGATGAGCCTGATGAGGATGAGTTTTCATCAAATACTAAGTCAGATTCTTATCACTGGATCCCCTACCACCTCGGCATCTACATACCACCATACATTTTACACACGAGCTTTCGCATGTTTACACATACCATCTCCGCTCATATCTACTCTCACTCGATCCACATGATCCTCTTGATACACTCACCTCACAGATCACATCTATCTTGCATGACTTAGCTATATGAAGCTTTCCCCACCATACATATACCTTTCCTCTATGCATTGGGACCATGCCCCAGAACAATTTGTATGATGAGGAGTGTTGCGAGCTTCGATGATGCCTCAGAGTTGATGAAGCTCTTGGAGAGATTACACATAGACATGCACAATGCCACATGCCCATCGTAAACAAACGAAGTGGGAGGAGCACTAATATTGGGACATATACCACTTATTCATGAGCCGGGATTGTTTGGTCATATGGCATCGTTTACATGAGAAGAGATGGGTCACCCCCCATCCAGGATCTAGTGAGATGGCATCAATATGCAGAGAGTTTATCTCAGATACTGAATCAGCCATTGATACCTATGACTCAAAGCTCACGTATTTCCACTTTCTTCACACAAAAAAAGGTGAGAAAGAGCTATCTCACGTCTACAGCATGGGAG